>VYXC01000802.1:527334-549512 GCA_013397175.1 Platysteira castanea
CCCGGCATGGGGGTGAACGCCGTACACTGGTTCCGCAAGGGGCTGCGGCTCCACGACAACCCGGCGCTGCGGGAATGCATCCAGGGCTCCGACACGGTGCGCTGCGTCTACATCCTGGACCCCTGGTTCGCCGGCTCCTCCAACGTGGGCATCAACAGGTGGCGGTGAGTGCGGGGCGCTGCGGGGGCCCTAATCCCCGCGTTATGTATTCGGTCACGCTGCCTCCCCGCCATCCCCTCCCCTCCGCGCCCGATTGGGCCGCCGCCAGCGCCGGCTTCCCTCGGCCGCCCGCCCTCCCCGCGGGCCCGGCCGTGTTACATATCCAGCCCAGCGCCGGCCCGGGCTGCGGCTCCCGCGGCGCACGTGGGAGGGACGGGGAAGAAGGAACCGGGGAGCCCCTGGCAGAGTGCCGGGCGGGGGGCCATGGCTTCCTGGGGAGGGGGACGCTTGTTCCCACTCCCGAGGGCGGCGGTTCAGTGCCCGAGCGCTGGAGCGCAGAGCGGGGCTGCTGCCGGGCGGAAAACCCCGTGGGGAGCAGCCCGGAGGGACTGCACCACCTCAGGAACTCTGGGCAGCCGGGAACCCCAGGGCAACTCCGTCCTGGGAAAACTGTGAAGCTGCTCTCCTAGCTCAGAAGTACTTTCTCCGAGTAGCGTTCCTGCACGGAAGGCTATCACAGAATATCCTGAGTTGGAAGTGACCCACAAGGGTCATGGAGTCCAACTCCTGGCCCTGCACAGAAGAGCCCCAAGAAACCCACATTGTGCCTGAGAGCGTTGTCTAAATGCTTCTTGAACTCTGGTTGCCTTGGTGTGCAGCGTCCCTTTATGGAGCACGCAGATTTATTCCTACTCCTTCAAGCCAGTTGTAATTCTCCTCCCCAGTATAAAAATGAACTTTACTGTGGATCTGTGACTGACGCTGGCGTGTTAAATGTGTGCCATAATAAGGCAGAGGTTAATAGGACTTCTGTGCATGCTTGTCGTGTGAGATTAGTTAAAACATCACTAGGAATCTGAAAATTGTTACCCTTTCAAAAGGGTTGATACTGTAAGAGAGTTGGTGTGTTGTCTGTCCCTCCAATGTTAGGAACTTGAAATACTCCTGAATTTAGCCTGCCCAGACTACAATGCTGAGAAGTTGCCTAATTACGGAACAAGCACAGCGGAACTTAGCTTAACACTAAGTCATAGAAGAATGACAAAGTTTAGATACTTCAGGTTTCGGTTGAGTTCACTTGAAGGATTAGTCCTTTCAGATTTAATAATTTTTATCCTAGCTTATTAAATACTTTACCAACCAGGTAACTTACCTTTGGAGTTTTGGGTTTCTATTTTTATTCAGATTTTGAGAGATTTTCCTTACAATCCTCTTGTTCTCAAGGGATAGAAATACTAAAGATGCTTTCTGTGAACTTTAACTTGATGATTATTTCATTTTCACTGACAAAAATAACTTAAGAATAATTGTTAGATACTTCCCTTATCTGAGATTCATGATGCATGTTTCTTTTATAAGAGACTTTAAAATCGTTTTTGTTTTGAAGGTTTTTTTTTTTTGAATAACATTTTGACTTCATGAAGACGCTCAGAGGTCTTGATTTTGTGGATCATACATGAACAGCTATTTAAGTTTGGAAAGAGTGTGGACAATTGGCACAAGTCTAAGTGTTAAGGAAATCACATGTCTAAGAATACATGTCATAGGTTTCTAATGTGCCCTGCAACTGAAGTGCTGAGCAGTTCTTGGTTGTATTCTCTGAACTAGTGAACGATAGACAAGTGTGAACTTTGATTCTAGCAGAAGGAAGTTCATGTCTTCAGTGCTACTGCCCTGGTTCTCCAATGACTGTGTAATATGATCATTTAGCTAATAGAATCCTTGAGTTCATTTGTGTGTGATATATTTGCTGATTGGTTTACTTTAAAAGTGTTTTCAGTGTTTTAGAAGGCACCTAGTCCTTCCACTGCATTTTGCATTTGAAGAAAAATGCCTGGTTTTAGTTGCTGGTTAGAGGGATTGAGTTTGGGGTATATTACAACTCCCCCGTCCAAAGCACTTCAAGCAATCTCCTGGTACTCAACTACCCTCAATCCATGTGCTGCACATGGATTTGAGGAGGATATCTTGCTGCCTGCATAGCCTGGTTTTGTGAGATACCAGGGTTTTTTCAAGGTTAAAAGTACAATAACTTTACAGAATAACTGGCTGCTAAAGCTGTATGTTTGTTACGGTTCTTCTCAATATATTTTTATTTAAATGGACAGTTACTAGTTTGGTATGAATCCATTTTAGGTTCCAGTGGTTTTAATGAGATGTTTTTAACCAGTGCAAACACATACATTCACAATAAGTATACACAGGATCTATGATGCAGTTTTTTGGTTTGCCAGTCTCATTTGGCACTTGTAATTACTGATCAGATAATTTATGCTCTTGCTCACTTGATAACCATGAGCAGAATCATTGCTTACATGCCTGTTGAATAGACTGTTGAATTAGACAAAAACATTTTATTTGAGACTAGGAGCAGAAGCCCTTCAGCATTAGGAACTTGAGTCAAATTTAACCTCCTGGTGTGAATTTACAGTGGTTCTTTCTTAATTTGAGTTGATTGACACCAAGTGTTTATGTTCTGGTGAGTTTATGGTTCTAGTGCCCTGGGCAAAACTCTTCTCTATCAAACTATGACTAACACAATCTGTATGAGGAAAAACAGTGTAAGAATACAAGAAACCAGGAGGTTTAGTTTATTGTTAGAGTGTTGTCACTCTGCAGGGTCACCAGTTACAGTTTATATTAACAAACTTGTGTTAAATCTGGTAAATAGCAACCTTTAATTCATAGGTGCTTTCTAATTAACTTTTCTCTTTAAACAGTCATGTAACAATCGGGAACTAATATTTTTGTGTAATTGCACTATTGAGCAAGTCTAATTACTAAGCAGTCACATGGTCATACTGACCTCCTTTCTCCTGGCATTCAGCCTACCTGTTCTAAATTCGTGAATGCTATGTAACAAATGCCAGGACCCCCCTCAGCTCACTTCATTTTTTTCTGGTTCTGTTCTGTTTCTTCTTATTGTTCCCTTTTTTTCAAGCTGTCAAATAAATTGAGACATGCTTTTTCTATTGGATGAGTTCACGGTGTTGTTCACAGATCAACACTTGAGAGAGAGAAGTAACGTGGTGCAGTAAAAGGTGATGGAGAAATGGTAGAGGGATATGCTAAATGCTAAAATCACACTAAGGCTCTCTTAAAATTTTGTCAGTTGCCCTTAAACATTTGGCACCAGAATTGGCTTGCATCTAATTGTGTCAACAAAGCAGACAAGGAATGTAACTTGCATACTCCAACAAGTAACCATTACCTACTTCTGAAAAAATGTGTTCATATGTGCGCACAGACTTTTCCATATTAAGGAGAATGGGCTCTTATGCTTAACACCATCACCTAGGGAAGAGTTTAATTTAGTCCTAGTTTTAGTGCAGTGGCAATTGATCACAATACCCGAAAAGAAATGCAAACATTGTTAGTTGCTGCATAAGGATTTACTTTAGGTAATAATTTACTTCTTTTAGTTTGTCTTTTTGAGTGTGTATGTCTTGTCTTTAATATGCTACTTAAAACACTGGTGTGCAACAGCTGATTTTATAAAGATGGATAGTCTAATCTTGCCAATCCTTGTATTTCTTTTTCTTAACCATTTTTGAAGAGAACAGATTTCACTTTTAAAATAAGAATAAGAGAATTTGTTTTGTATATCTCTTAGATTTTGTGAGAATATTGATGTGTTCAACATCCTTAAAAGTTCGCTGCTGCTGTTATGGCAGATAGTGGTATTGATTTCAGAGAAAGAAAAGAGGTGATTTTTTTTTTTCCCCCTGCACTCAAATTTCAAGCAAATTAAAAATTAAAACCTGGAGGGAAAAAAAAAAAATTGAATTTTCCGGACAACCACTGCAATTCATGGAAATTGGAACTTGTTTTAAAAAATTAATACTTTAGACATCTTTGTGTAGTATCTATTAAATTTTGCTGTTCTGTGCATGTGGTTTTGAAAATATAGTTCCAGCTTATGTAGGTATGATTTGTCCAATAGAGATGTGTATGTTGGATGTGGGATTGGTGGAAAAAGTTTGTCAATAGAATTAATCTATAAGTAATTTAAGTTTTATAAATGTAAGTCAGGCAGACACAATTTGTGTATTATACTTTGTTAATTTTGGTGACATGATTAGTGTATATAAAAAGGAATACATAGAAATATTTATTGCTTCCCTGATGAAAATATCCCTTTAAGTTTGTTTTTATTGTGGAGCACTTAGAATGAAAATCTATTTGATTTATGAAATATTTAACATGAAACCCACCAAAGGCACTCTATCACTCCGCTTAGTTAGACAGGGAATGGAAAATAAAACAGAAAGCTTTTGGAGATAAGGACAAGGAGAAGTCACTCAGTCATTACAATCATGAGGAAAATGAATGAATGTATTGCCAATCAAATCAGAATAGGGTAACATAAAATAAACTAAATTCTTAAAGCACCTTCCTACCACCCCTCCCTTCTTTCTGGGCTCAGCTTCACTCCCATTTTCTCTACCTTCTATCCCCGAAGAACACAGAGGGATGGGGAATGGAGGTTTTGGTCAGTTCATCAAACACTGTTTCTGCTGCTTTTTCCTTGGAGGAAGGACTCTTCACACTCATATTTTTGCTGTCATGGTCCTTTACAGGCTGTAGGTGGACAGCCTTCCTCTCAGTGATCTTCCCCACGGTTTGCAGGGGAATCTCTGCTCTGGTGCCTGGAGTGCGTCCTCCCCCTCCTTCGACCCTGACTTAGGAGTCTGCAGAGTTGTTTCTCTCACATATTCTCATTCCTCTCTGGCTTCAATTGCTCCTGAGCAGTAACGTTTCCCTCCTGTCAAACACGTTATCCCAGAGGCACTACCTTGGCCAGCGGCAGGTCCGTGTTGGAGCGGTCTGGCATCGGCCTAGAATGACATGGGGGAAGCTTCCAGCAGCCTCTCACAGCAGCCACCCTTGGAGCCCCCCAGTACCAAAACCTGGCCATGCAAACCCAATGCAACCCATTGTGCCCTCTAATGAGTGGCTTCAGCTCTAGAGCAGTGTGTGCCACTTGGAGCACTTCTGTTCATCCAGCCCATTAAACTGAGAGTGATTAATCTGTAAAAAGTGTGTATGTAGCGTCTTTCCGGAAGTTGCATGTTCAGATGGGTGTTCTGTGGTACTAGCAGCTAGATTGGAGAAACCCCCCAGTGCCACACCCCTAGGCTGCTCACCTGTTCTCTCCCACAAAAACCATTTTTTACCCCAAAAGTGCCTGCAATTCAGCAACTCCCTCTATAATTTGTGTTATATGATCTAGCCCTATGATTTACAAAGTACGTCACTGAAGCACACTGACGTATGTCCTCATGGGTTTAATCCTGCACTGTTGATGAAGGAGTTGGTTCCACCCTTTTATGATAGCACACAGCCCTGTGGTGAGCCAGTTTAGCTCATCAGTCTGTCCAAAAGAGATTAATTACCAGTTGTGGTGGGATTAGCTCTGTGGTAGATTGTGCCAGCAAAAAGGTCACCGTAGTAGTAGTGAAGAGGCAAAGAATGGGAAGAGCAGGTACCATTTCTTTCAGTGGCAGTATGGACTTGAGTTGGATTACAATGGTCATGTAACTCTGGCCTGCATTGCTCATGTCTGCAGTAACCACCAGGTGGTTTTTGGAAGGGGATTATTGGTTTTTTCAGTGGCTTGCCATTTGCTGACACCCTTTGAAATGATATTGCTGAAAATAAGTATTGGCCTTTTTACTGTGCAGGGAAAAGGTGCAATTTATTTTTTGTCAAACTGTCAGAATGTGAGAAATAAGCCTGCTAGCTGAGAAATTACACTGTGCTTGTTTCCTTATTTTAGTGAATGATCTTGTATCACCAGATTCTGTAATGTAACTATTATTCAATTGGACAAGAAGACTGCACTGGTTGGTCTGGAGGGAGCAGGCAGTACTGCAAATTGAATTGTGCTCAGTAAGTTGGTTTTTCCTAATAGCAGTTACTATTGGCCAGAAAAATTATAGTGGGCATCTATACAATTTGGGTTTTGACTCCAAGGTTGATCTTGAAGGAATCTTAATTCCTCAGGTTAAGAAATGTTGAGGTTTTAGACATCTGGTTTTACATCACTAATCTCCAGGTTTGAGGATGCCCAGAGAAATCAAGTGTGTTGAGTGTTCTTGATATGTAAGGGTACTGTGTGGACTTTGAGTGTTAAGGGAGAAATGTGGTTTTGAAACAAGTCCATAGCATTTTTTAAGTCTTCCTTCTCTTGGGACCAGTAATCTATTTTTGTTTTATTTTACATAAGTATCAATAGATAACATTGTAGGGCAAGGTAATCTGTCTGCACGTCATGGTGTTTCCTGCTCTGGTCACAAAGGGGGAGGGTGATAACCCCCAACAAACACCATCTGCGATGAATGTGAAAGCAGCTTTTTTTAGGCAACCAAGAATACAGAATTCTTTTTTTCTCAACTGATCAGTGTGTGTGGCAGTGTCAATGAACTCTGCATCAGTTCTTCAAGTTATTTTATGTATTATCATTCTCTTTTGGCCATTTTAATACAATAAAATATATTCTCCTCCAGTTTGGGAAAAGGTCTTTTTCCCAACCAACAGAAGCTACTCTTTAAATATATTATGCAAATATTGCAGAAAAGCCTGTTTATCATTGTGCACTCCCTGAACTTTTTGGTTTCTAACAGTGTATCTACAGCATGGAAGCCTTTATTTTCAGAAGTGGTTCTTTTCCATACTCTGTTTCAGTGCCTGGCAGGTTTTCAGGTTAGTTATATAACCTGTGATAGGAGGAAGGTCAAGCTGCCAGCAAAGTCGGCCATTTTTTCAGTGTAGAAGTCACACTAAAGTCTGTGATGTTATGAATCTGCATACTGAAAGGAACTCTGCTTTACAGAATTTTGTGAACTTCCCATAGTGACCGAAAAAGGCAAAAGTCAGCTTGAGCATGAGTGGGTTGTGTAAGCAGTGTTGAGAGTATGTGGCTTTGTGTTCCATGGGCTTAGGAATTTGCATATCACATTTTAGCAGGTTTAACAGCCATGTGTTTGGTTACCCCGGGAAAGGACTGGATTTGATCACCCGGGTAAGAACTTCGTAGTATTTTGATGCAATACATTTCACTTAGATTTCTCAGAACTCTTAATTTAACATGGAGCAAGGTTAGTTTGTGTGCTTCTGTGTACTTCTGGCTTTCACGTTCTTTGCAATCTAGGTCAAGAGGTGAGCTATAATTGCAATGTTCTTCTAACCCTGAAGCCTCCATTTGTTTTTCAGGTCACCATAAACCATTTGCTTTCACTGCTTTGGAGTTTTGTGAGGGTAAATGATTTTTTATAAGGGAATAAAGCTTCAGTGGAGGTGAAGGATAGACTGGAAAGGACAGGTCAATATTTCAGTGTTCTGTTTCAAGTGTGTAAGTGGAGATGGCTGTGGCAGAAGTCTACATGTGTGTCTATACTTTTGGAACAGTTACAAATTGGACTGTATTCCAATTACCAGTGGAGGTAATAAAAACCAACACATGAGCTTTGTTAGCATTAGTTTAGACAGCAGCTGAGCTGCAGTGAGGAGAGCTTCCTAAAATGTGATTTTTTTTTTTTTTTGGTAAATTCTGTACTTTGATTTGTTTTTATTACTTATTTTTAAAATGCATTAGTATTTGAAAAGTCTAAAGTTCAACATTGGTAAACCTAGCTAGGAAATAAGAATTTCATAATACTCAGGGTTTCAGAAGTAAATTCAGGTGTCAAACAATTGATTATAATCTCTTTGAAAAGTTCAACAATTTCCTTGCAATAAGACAAAACCTGTTCAGTTTATCAGAGATGGAAGGGACTTCTTCCAGTTGAACACTGGTTAGGATGTGTCCTGCATATCTAATTTCTGTATTGACAGGTATGTGATGTACACCTGAGCTTTTGTGTTATGCACTGCTTCCTCCTACAGTTAAGCTAGAGAAATTTATTGGACCTGCTTTAGAAGTGTACTTTATCTCAATGTTTCTTAATTTGTAGGAAATTTTTTCCCTTCCTGTTCACTCTCAAGCATTTCTTCTCTAACATCTGTATGTTTGTGGCTCTTTCACAGACATGAAAAGTAAAGGCTGTAAAATTCTTGCACTGAAGGTTTGTACCCTTTCAGAACACAAACCCTTATCCCTTCAAAATTAAAACCAGAAATGTTGAAAAAATTCTGTTTAAGCTCAAATGGGGAAGCTGTAAAGTATGAACATATGTTATTAATTCTTCAGTGATGGAGATGAAATATCTACAGTACAGGTTATTTAGGAACAATTCCTGTAAGGAAAACTTGGATTTTTTTAATCTGTTTTCTATCCAAAGTATAAAATCCATCACCTAGGAAATGCTTTATTTTTTATAGTAAGGAACCTGTGAAGTTCAGTGCTTGCAGATTTTTTTTTTTTTTTAAATTTTTTTTTGTTTGTTTCTCAATGCCAATGTTCCACTGACCTTGTTGGTGAGGGGTAAACTGTGCTGCAGTTGAGAGAGGGAGAGAGACAGAAAGTGATTGAAAAAACAGAAATAGGAGGGTAATTTGCATTAGACAGAGAAATAAATAGGTAACTCATTCATGTAGGCTGCTTGTTACTTCATGTCTTGTATAGTTCATAAAACATGATCATCGTCTGAATGGTTGCAGTGTTGCTGTGCACTAAGATACAGAACACCATGGCAAACTTTATCTCAGTTTCACAATCTGTGCAGTTCTGAAGTACTAGGGAAGCGTACAGAGAATTGTGATACTGCATTTTACAGAGCAACTGGCATTGAAAATAATTAGTGGTTTGATTTCAAATATATTGAATTCATTGAAGAATGGACTAAATGTTGTCTTTGCTATGTTCTTTATATAGAGTTTCCTCTGAGTTGATATTTTCTGTCTGTAAATCCTGTGACATCAAGTGATTTTTTTTCATTCTTTCTCCTTCATATTTTATATTCTAGAGACTAAACAAGCTCATTTTTTTTCTAGAAGTCTTAAAGTTGAAGAAAATATTGTGGCTTTTAGCAGAGATTACCTAATGTTTTTGCCCTTTTTCCTGCCTCATGGGAGAAGCATGACTATATCTGTAAAATTGAGACATGCATTTAAAAGAAAATATTCTCCACAGTAATTTTTGCCATCCAGCTTTCAGAAGGGTCTTTGGGGAGGAGGTTGCATTTCAATTTTGCTCTTTGTAAATCTTGCTATTAGTGAACTCAAAAAGTTGAAACCATCTAAGTCTTAATGAGAGTGACCAAGCCAAGCATGGCATCTGAATTATTTGTTTTATTTGTGTTGCCTAGGGATAATTCCTGTGACTTTCCGTCATTACTTTTCAGTAGATGATAGGCCTGGTATGGTCTAGTTTATGCTACTTTATCCATTTTTTTTTTTTTTTTTTAGACAGCGTAACTGTTTGCTGTTTTCTGCTATTGCACAGCATCTCTCAAATCCTGTGAATGCTTCCTTAAATGACTCTATGAGAGATTTTAATTTTTAGTTTTTTTGTCTAGCATACTTCTTCACTTGTATGACCTGGAAACATCTACTAGTATGTAGTTTCTTCAGTTTATGACAAAGGAAAAAGTTGTAAATTGCTGTGATATTGAGAGTTCTGCTTTAATTGCTGTGTATTTCCCCCCTTTATTTCAATGCTCGCATAACCTGAGGAGACCTGTGTAAAATTAATTTTCATCATATAGTCATGGTCCTTCTCAGTGAGTAGGGTTTTTTTTTTACTTGATTGAAATTTCCTTTCTGGAAGCTAGTTGCCAATAAATTTACTGTTGAGAAGTACTTTATTTTAGCAGTAGTGTGTTTTTCTTCTAAACCATGAAGAAAATCATGTATTTGTGGGGGATAATGTGGATCTTTCTATTTTTGCATTTTAGAACTTGGCTTTCTGCATTCTTTTGAATATAATTCCACCAACCTCTCTTTTTCAGTGCCAACACTGAAACATTGTGTTAGTTTGTCAAAGCAAAATTCTTCAGTCCTGCATTTGCTGAAAGTTTTACTCCAATTTTTTACTGCTTCCATATGAGACAGCACAATGAAGTTTGCATTTTTGGCACTGCAGGTCACACTTTCAAACTGAAAATTGTTACTAGTAATTGTGTGTTGCTCTTTCAGCAGCAGCCTTTCCTATTTTTTTTTTCATAATTCTGCGCTTTTTTCCTTCTATTAGTCTGTCTTTATTCCAGAATCCTACCTTTGCAGTTGTTGCTCTATGGCTTGTCAAGTGCAGTGGTAAAGAAAAAGAATTTTTAGGCTTTTGGGGTGTTTTTTTTACTATTTTGTTTGAAGAGTATGAGATTTGCAGGAGCGGTTATGTCATTATAAGTGACTTGCTCCCAAATGAAAGCGTGGGGGAAATTCCATAAACTTTTCCACTTGCAATACCATATTGTCACCAGTTGCAGTATTTTTCCTACTGAACTTAGAAATTTTAAGAATACTTAAGGTAAAGTAAGCTTTGGAGGGCTTTTTTCTGTGTTCTTTGTTTTTCTGCTTTCAAATGAGCTGTATCTATCAGAAGCTTTCTGTTGACTGGAGTTTTAATTATGGTGTACTATATGGTAATGCCTAGCTTGCTTTTTCTTGGAATGAGTTTTCTTTTGCTTGGAAGTGTTTGTCTCTTGTGCTTGTCTCTTTAACCTAACTTTGAATGAAAGCTTTTGAACTTGGGATTGAATAAATGGATCAAAAAATACCTAAGTACAAGTCAGGGTGATTGATGTTTGAAGTCTTGCAGTCTTACTTCTACAGAGATAATTATTTCCTTCATTAGTTTAAGAGGTGATATTTTTTCCTGTGTCATAAGGAAGAATGCTGGTTTTAACAGCAACAGTAAACAGGAAATTATGTAATTGTCAGCATTTCTTCCTGGATGTGTGTGGTACCTTTGTATCTCCCCTCTCCAGCGCATGCAGGGTTAAATGGGGTTTAAGAACATGTGAACTGTACCTGCCATTCACCAGGGTTTTTCTTTTATGCAGATTTAGTGTTATTTAGACTTGTAATAAAGGATGGTGTCCATGAGCTTGTGCTTGGGTGGTGGTACAGGAACAGCCTGTTTGTGCCGAAGTTTGGTGCCAGCTGTTGAGTCTGGCAGGGGACACGCTGTTCACGAGCGGCTGTTCCTTTTCGCACCTTCCCCTTCCATTCTTTATCAGCTCCTCCGGCTCTGAGCACATATTGGGTTTCACGTAACCTTTAGCCACCAACACTTCTGAATATGACACAGAGGAGCAGAACCGACCCGCTGCTTGTACCTGCTCAAATGAAGCCTTTCTCTGTCCCTGGTGGGAATAAAGTTCAGCTGTTGGTACAGGAATCCTCTCGGAGCGGCTCCATAGGGAAGGAATATTCGGCTCTTACTACAACGGTTACGTATAACTGGAAAAGTAGGTCATTGTGGCAGGGAGTAGTCCAAACAGCCGCCCGGTTGCTGCAGCAACGACCTACTTTACGAAACTATTTTTGTTGATTCATATTGAAATGTTCTTCTTGAAAGTGCTATAAGGAAATGATCAGGTTAGGAGGTACGTAACAATGAAAGCTGCAGGCTTTGTGGACTCCTCCTGCCCAGCTCCTTCCCCTCCGCCCCCCCGCCCCCTTGGTCTTGCCCCCTGATGTTGTTGGAGGATTAAAGCAAATAAGGTTTGTTTCTGTTCAGTTCGACCTCTAGTGGGGAACATCTCTTTTTGCTTGAAGGTTCTGCATAACAATAATGCCTGTCATTGAAGTTTATGTTTCCACAGTTCAGAGCCTACAAATCTTCCCCTATAAATTTTGTCTACAGAAATAACTTCAGAGTTAAAACAAAACATAAAAACAAAAAGCCCATCTTGTTCTAGGAGAAGATAAAGTCTTTCTTGAGCGCTGGAACAGGCTCCCCAGGGAAGTGGTTACAGCATCAAGCCTGACAGATTTCAAGAAGTGTTTGGACAATGCTCTCAGGCACATGATGCGATTCTTGGGGTTGCGGTATGCAGGGGCAGGAGCTGGAGTCGGTGATCCTTGTGGGTCCCTTCCAACTCAGGATATCTTATAATTCAACGAGTATCACTTTTCTGGAATGCAAACAATTTCTCTTGATATTCAACTGCTCTTGTACTAACCACTTATCTCCAACAAAGTTTATCCACATTCAGGAAGGTGGGCTAGGTGCCTGCCCCCCCCCCCCCCTCCTTTTTTTTTTTTTTTTTAGTTGGCAGTCTTCTTGTCTGAGTCTTTTCTTTTGCTATTAATTCTAATCTGCAAACAAACAAACTGGAAAAAAGTGCAGTGATTCTGTACAGAAGGATGTTCTCCAGTTGTCTACCTTTATTCTTTCAACAAAATAATAAAAAAAGCTGTCACTGGTGTTTAGGAAATTAATTTTGGAAATCCACTCCTGTGTTCTAAAAGGAATGGGTAGATGGGGAAAATGCAAAAGGACAGTTGTTATAGTATATGTTTCATTCTTCATAAAGTAATTCTTTATCTAAACTACTATGACTTGGGCAGAGATGACTGAGTATCATTGCTTAGTAATCAGAATCTACTTAACTGTACTATGTAACTTTTTAACATCAATTTAGTTACTTCAAGTCCTGTACTTTCTGTTGGTCCTGACCTTCAGTATTGCTGAGAGCTGCTGAAGTTGTGGCAGATGAAGATAGTGTGTTTATCTAGAAGTTATTTGTATTTTTTCATCTGTTGTGTCTTGAGCTATACTTCAGTTCTGTTTTCCAGGACTTATGTTACTGAACTCTGAGCATCTCCTGCATCAGCTCTGGAAGGTGTCTGCAGCATACAGTTACCTCCATTAGTCTGCCCACATGCAGAGATAATTGAGGACAAAGTGGAGGTTTTCAGGATTTATGCAGCTTGATAAACAAATCTGTTTCAGTTATTTGTTGGGAGGGGGTAATATTTTTTTTTTCTATATGATTATTACTGAAAACCCTGAATACATCTTGATCAAGTTTACCTTATATTCAGCTATAAATGACTAATTTCAGCTTTGAAAGACCAGTTCAGAAAACTTTGGCATTTTGATTCATAAGAGTAGCAGTGGGAAGTTAAGACAGTGCTGAAAGTCTGACTACCGTAAGGTGAGCACCAGTCAGTTTTAATTAAGATTTCCAAGAACATCTTCAGGATGTTTGTTTTCATTTTTCCAAACTTTCTACCAATTTCTGTGCTTGCTAAAGGATTTCGGCTTATATCCTTAATTCTCTCCTATTAGTTTAATAGATTTTTAAGATGTGGGAAGCCAGAGATGATGGAACTGTACCTTAAGGACTTGCAATTTATCCAGTGTAGTTGAGAAATATATTTATTTAAGCCAATGTTTTATTTCTAGGAAACATAAAACTGCAAAATTTTCCTAGCACTAATTGTAACTTTAAAGAGGTCACTTTAATGTAAGGAGAGGAAGAGGGTTGTATTAAAGTAAATGAAAGGCAGTGTAAAATCTGTCCTTCAGAATCAGATTGCAAGACTGTCTTGTTGGAGTGCTCTTATCGTGCTTGCTCTTTTGAAATGAGCCTTAGCTGTCACTTTCTCATGGACAGCTTAGATTGCTGAAAATAACGTGGCTGAAATATTTTATAAAGCAGGCCAGCTCTCTTTTAATTACATCAAGCCTTAAGAGCTGCTAATTTAAATAAGAGAGCTTGGATACATGAGAATAAGGTGGTTTAAATTTATTTATGTATGAGCATGTCTGTACTCTCAAGCAACTCTAATTTTGTAATTTGCTTCTAGGTCATATTTCCCCAGTTGTCTCCAGTACACTTTGTTTGCTGTTGGGTTTTCCTTTATGGACCCAACCAGTTTCTTTCTGGAGAGAGCAGGCATAAAGAATTAAAGTCAAATAATAAAGACTTTGATTTATCAGATTGGAATTAGAGGATTAGAAAAAAATAAACACAGAATATGTGCATTAAAGAATGGAAAACACTGGGAGAGAAAGATTTAGGAAACTGTGAGCCTGTTAGTCTCCTATCACCAGCAGGCTGACCTCTGTAACATGAAGTAATTTGAGATGTTCAAGTTATGTGGGAATAATTTAGGTGAGTAATGGGTGCCCTTTAAATGTGAAGTTAAGATCCAGACTTCAGAGAAGCTAAATACACCATTTGCTGGGATGTATGGCTCACAAAATAGGAACCAACTTCATCATGCTATTTCATGGAATCACAAAATGGTTGGGGTAGGAAGGGACTTTGGAAATCATCAAGTCCAACCCCCCTGCTAAGGCAGATTCACCCAGAGGAGGTTGCACAGGATGTGTCCGGGTGGGTTTTGAGTATCTCTAGGGAAGGAGACTGCAACCTGTCTGGGGCCTGTTCCAGTGATCTGTCGCTCCTACAGTGAAGAAGTTTTTCTTCATATTCAGATGGAGTTTCCTGTGTTTCAGTTTGTGCCCATTGCCCCTTATCCTGTCACTGGGCATGGCTGAAAAGAGTCTGGCCCCGTCCTCTTAACACCACCCTTAAGATATTTGTATGTATTGGTAAGATTCCCTCTCAGTCCTCTCTTCTCCAGACTACACAGGCCCGGTTCTCTCAGCCTTTTCTCATTAGAAAGATGCTCCAGTCCCCTCGTCAACTTTGTAGCCCTCCCCTGGACCTTCTCCAGTAGTTCCTTGTCTTTCTTGAAGTGGGCAGCTCAGTGTACCCAGCCACAACCCTGGACGTGTCACTCCAGATGTGGCCTCACCAGTGCAGAGTAGAGTGGGAAGATCATCTCCCTTGACATGCTGGCAATGCTCTTCCTAATGCAACCTAGGGTACCGCTGGTCTTCTTGGCTGGAAAGGCACACTGCTGGCTCCTGGTTTAACCTGTTGTCCACCAGGAATCACAGGTCTTCCTCTGCAGAGCTACTTTGCAGCAGGACAACATTTAACTTGTACTGGTACTTTCATGCACTTCTCCTGTTCTCCATGACCTTTCAAAGATGATAGAGTGGATGATGGTTTAGCAATAACATCTGACAGCTCTCTCAACACTCATGAGTGCATCTCATTGGGGCCTGTGGATTTCTGGATGTCAAACTTGACTAAAGGATATCTAATCTGATCCTCCTTGACCAAAGGAAGATCTTCTTTTCCTCAGAATTTCACTCTTGCCTCCATGTTCAGGGATTCCCATAGTCTGGCTTTAGCAATAAAGACTGAGCAAAGGAAGCATTCAGTAACTCTGCCTTCTCTGTATCCTTTGTCACTAGGGCACCCACTTGATTCAGCAGTGAGCCCATGTTTCCCTAGTCTTCCTTTTACTACATATAGCAAAAGGTAGGAAGGTGCAGAAGCCGTTCTTGTCTTACAGGACATCCCTTGCTAGATTCAATTCCAAAGGGACCGTGGCATTCCTTATCATATCCCTGCAGACTCTGACAACATGCCTTTATCCCTCCCAAGTGGCCTGTCCCATTTTGCATATTCTGTAAATGTACTTCTGTTTCAGTTTTGTCAGAAGCTCCTTGTTCGTCCATGCAGATCTTCTGATCCTTTTGAATAATTTCTTATGAATAAGGATGCACACTGGTCCTTAGCTTGGGAGAAATGATGCTTGACTATTAACCAGCTCCCTTGGACCCCTCTACCTTCTGGAGTCTTAACCCTTGGAATTCCTCCAAGTAGGTCCTTGAAGAGGCCAAAGGTAGCTCTCCAAAAGTCCAGGCTTATAATCCCGCCTATTACCCTGCTTCCTTCCTCTTTGGGAGATTATTAATATCTTTTGAAAAGGACAGAAAAATTGTGTGTTTCCTTCCTTTGGGGAGTGCTAACCTTGAAAAGGTAGTTCAGTTGTAAAGAAATTAATGAGGGATAGTAAGGAAATGCTAGCTCTGTGCCCACTGTGAGCTAGGCTTGATTCAAGTGCGTTTGTTGTTCCTAATAGAGCAATATTGCTTGTTGTAGTTGATGTTCTATTCCCACTCCATATCTGAAATGGTCTTTATTCCGTAGTGTCAAAGAAGATGCACCCAAAAGGACTCAGCTTGGAGAGATTAAATTTTAAACATGGTTTTCTCTTGATTATTGTGCAAAGCCCTTTCTTTCATCTGTTTTCAAATAATGGGGTTTTTTTACCCCAAGAACCTCTTCTACAGCTCTACATGGGCTTGGATGTATCTCGCATTCTTCCTGTCACAGCTCTGCTTTGGCTTAAAGATTATAACAGTAGTAAATATTAGGGGAAAAAAAGCCAAGTGACGCACTTCATGGTCAGCATTTGGTTTTGTTTTTGCAAGTGGATCAGCTCTGCTAAGTTATGAAAGATGCTGTAGTCCTGAGTTGCTCTCTAAAGGAGCTGTTTTTTCTTCACTGACTGTAGAGCAACCCTGCGGGAGATTAGTTAGCTCCCACAGCTACTTCACTTAAGTACCTAGAGTTGAATAACGTGAACTTTTTCCTGCTCTTGTATATAAGCTCAAAGGATAATACCTTTACGAAATGTATTATTGTATACCATTTTAGGATGTGGAAGTTGGATGTGGGAGTCGTTGAAACAATGTGGTACAATAAGGGATGCCTCTGTGACCTTGATTTGGTAACAGGAAAATACTACGGTGGCTGGCTGCCAAAGGGTGCTGTGGAGTGTACATAACACTTAAATCCTGTCTGAGCTTAATCTTCTTATAGTTTCGTAAGAATATACTGCTTGCAGTAAGACACATTGGTTGGTGACAATCAAACAGGAAAATTTACTGGTAAAATATTAAATATTTTTGCAAGGGGACATCAAATTTGAGATACTTCTCGGTGCCTCATACTCTCTTTTGGTATTAGATTCGGTATTCGCATTGTGATTCCTGTTGAAATTAGTATGAGGTGTATGTTTACCTGATACTGAAATCTCCTAATAACCTAATCAAACATATGGTAAAGTATGTGTGAAAGAAAAGTGTGTGTGCTCTCTCTCTCTGCAGGGAAATAAATGGTGCATGATTTGTGTGATTAATACATTCGGGTCTAATGCTGTAAATTATATTCCCTCTAATAAAATATTGGTATTATATGGTAGTTGGTATTATACAGTGTGCAATATTCTTGCTTTTTATTGAATCCAGCTCTACTGAACACTGAAAGGTGAAGGAATATCTGATAACACTCTTGGAAAAGACAATTGAACAGGGTAATTAAGCTAGCAAATATTAGGCTGCCTAAGATAATTCTGATAGACAAAGTCTGGGTGGCAGTCAAATATCCGTAATGACATGAGTCTCATGTTTGACAGAGCTTGTCTGTGATGGAAATCAATGGCTTGGTGTGAGGACTAGTGGATAGATAGAAGGTATTTTAAAAGACAGGTTAAACACAAGTTTGGATGGATTGCTGGAAGCTGACCAGTTGTGGGTAAAAAGTATTAATCAAACTTGGGAACAGAACAAGTTTTAGCACTGTTCTTTTTCACTCAAGTTCTTAAATTTCCTCTCAGAATGAGGAAACCTAGCTAAATTCCTGTATTTTGTGTGTCTGTGCAGTCTAACACTCATACGAATGGTTAAATTCAGAATCTGGATTAGTTCAGAAAAATTATCCTTAATGGTTTAGCACTAGCATTTTCAAATGTGAATAGCACCTGCAAGAGAAGTCATTGCATTTTAAGTCCCCACAATTCCCAGCAACTGCCCTCATTTCATACAGGCAAGGATGGTTATATGTGATTGTGGTTTCTCGGTATTTATTACTCCTAAAAATAACCCCAAACAAGACTTAACGGTAGCCTTAAATAGTGTGTCTATAAGTATCCTTCTTGCTAGTCTCCTCCCTAAATAAAAGTGTTACCTTTTTAACAGACTGCTCCTGACTCCTTCCCTGGATAGTCTTTAACCATGTTAATAGTGCAGAGCCAGGAACATTGCGTGATGTAGTGCTTGCTTTAGGTCATTTTGTTAATGGTTAACTGTGTTAACAATTATTAATTGAAGTTTTTGAATAGCTACTTTGATGGTATCAGTTTACTTCAGTTGCATGGTAGCTAAAATTACGAGCTGTATTATGCAACTATTGCCAATTTCTGGCAATTAGTTTAAATTTTAGACCTCAAGCATTCCTTGTAGGATTGACAGCAGGGAAGGTTGTGGAGTTTCTACGAGTCAACTACTAAGATTTTGTGTGCATGTCTTTTAAAGAATGAAGTCTTCAGCAGCTTTGATGACAGTTCTGAATATCATAATTAGATGTCTCTGGCAAAATGTATGTGTTGCTCTCTAAGAATGTTGCTTGCAGACAAGGTATGCTTTGCATCTAAGTCTTTTCTGCCTTCCTCCATCATGCCAGTTGTACACATACATCACACCGTTTGCTACTGTGAAATTATTAGTGAACATTTCCTTCTGGTTTGCCCAGAGGATGTTTTAGACGAGATGCAGAAAACTGGGCTGATGAATTAATTTGGTAAAAATTATCTGGGCATACTTTTTGTGTCTTTTAATGAAGTCCTGTACCTCATATAAGGCATTCAAAGTGAAAAAGAAAGTGCTTTCCCATTGACTGTTAGGTTGAGGGGAAAAAAGTCAGTTTAGATTGTAGACTCAGAAACGTGACCTGTTATTGTAGGGAGAGATTCAAATATCTTCTCATCACCACAGTCTGGTATAAAATATAGTAGAGTTCAAGCCTAGTAGCTCTTACTTCATAGCTGCTGTGAAGAAACTTTGCCTCTAGAGCTCACATACTGAAAAGAAATACTTTCTATGAGATGGAGGTTTCATACTCGTTTTCATAGACTAATTTACCATTCATTTTCAGTTTTGTTATACTATGAAAGGAATGTGTTTGTGAGCATTTTGGTGTATCTTTTCAGAGAGAAAGGTCAAGTAATTTTGCATGCAGTTAAAGATGCTGTGCTGCTTCTGCAAGTGTTAGGAGTACTCATGAGAAAAAGAGGAGATGAAAACTTTGGTTATGACAAGTAGTTGATTCAATTATTAAGTTTCTTGGTAAGGGATGTATTTAAAAGCAGTTATTTAAGAAGCTTCATATTGGACAAGGCTGTTTGCAGGGGAGATTGGACTAGATGACCTTTAAAAGTCCCTTCCAATCCAAAGTATTTTGTGATTCTATAAATCTTTGTGAAGGCTTTTGTGTTAGACAACTTTTATTAACACTTTAATGAGAAAATGCCTTTAGCTGTGGTATAGCATAAATACAGTTGATGAAAACAAAATAGGTGATTAATTATGTGCATCACATTTTGTTAAAACACATTTGGTTCAACTGAAAGATTCAAATGTGCTTAATAAATGGCATGCTTGTTCTGAGTAACTAATTGTGAACTGAGTCTGTGTTCTGGAAGTCAAAAGCAGTATTCTTTTGCATTGCTATTACTCTAGATATTGTAGGGTCACTAGGCCTTGATTTGGTCTGTTATTTTAGAGCAATGTGCTTTCCGTGACTCTTGCAACGCAAGCTGTGGTTTGGCTGTTTTTAATTTGTTCTGGTTTTTGTTGAGGTAAGGGCGAGTGTGTGTGTTCCCCTGGCCACCCTCCTGCTCTCTTCCTTACATATATTTAACAGTTTGAGTCTACACTGTTATTTTTGTTAAGTACCTAAAAGAGTTTTATGGAGATTGAAATGCTGGAGCATGGTGAGAGATAAGAGAGATAATAGAGGGGATTTGGGGAACCAACAAATAGAGATTAAACAGTATTAAGGGCAAGTTTAGGGATCTTGGATGTGAATTGGAGACTGGGTCAGTGCATGTTATCTTCTTGAATAGGATTTTGTGCCAAGTCCAGACTAGAAGTTATATATTGTGGTCAGTCAGGTAGGAAGAAAAGAGGCTGAGAAAACAGAGGGAACTGAAATGCCTATAGGAAAAAATCAAAAGTTTCCTGAAACACAGGAATAGTTACGAGTATTTTACCTCACCAGTTTCTCTTAATAACCTTTCCCTATATTCCATGATGTGAATTTAGACGACAAACAAACCTGTGTAACAACAACAAAACTCTATAAAACCAAACCACAAAAAAACCCCTCTGGACTATTCCAAAGTTATCCAGGACAGTATTGCAGTTTGTCTTCCTAGTGATTTGTGAAGTATATATGAATGCACATGCTCCTTGAAAGTGAGATTCACATGGGTAAGACTAATGAATAATGTCTGTCATTCCAGGTTTAAAAAAGACACAATAAAATGAAGCTGTAATTTTCAGAGTCCAGATAGAGTTGACTTTGTCCTGGGAACATGGGGCTCAAGTTCTCTCTGATAGAAGCATATGCAATATGCAACTCTCATCTGATTCTTAAAAGGACTTCTGCATGGTTTCTAACTAAAGGAATATAGAGAAGCTTCTTTTTCTTTTCTAACTATCCTAGAGTTTTCTCAAAACAAAATTGAGCAAAGTGAGAAAATTAGGCATTTTTGGTTTGTTCCAGCCATTAAACATCTAGGCATAGTTTGCCAGCCAAGAAGCCATTGTATTCTTTTATGGTGGCTGTCAAGAGTCCCATTCTTACTCTTTCAGGTCTAGTGAGCCAGACATTTTAGGCATTTAATGGCAGCCAGGGGAGGTTCCTCCCAGCCTTTTAGATGGTATTTTTGGTAAGTTCTTACCCCATGTAAAGTTGGAAGCCATGTGTGTTAGGTAGGCATCACTTACATATTGCTAAATACTTAAGAAATGGATATTAGCAGGTTTACAGCAATCATGTACGCTATATCCCTCTTAGAAGGTGTAGCATTTTCACTGTATCTGGTTAGCTTTTAGGATTGGTCTTAAAAATCTAGGTGCTAATGAACTCCTGATTTTAGCACACCTGGTTGCTCAGTGCCTTTGTCTTCATAACACTGTGGGCACTTGCAGAAGTGCTCCTGCCCTTCCGTGGTAGCTGTGCACCTTCTCACCAGGCACAGGTGCAGTCTCCAGCTGTCGTGGCACTGCTTCCCCTGCCTTGGTCTGGGGCGGTTGCTCCGGAGGTGTTATCGCTGTGGCCTTGCACCTGCACAGTGTCATTACAGCAGGTTTTCTCAGGAGTAATGGTCTGCAGTGTGGAAATTGCCTCTTTTTTCCCCCTGCTTTGGGTGTAGCTTGTGGTTTATGGCAGGGGATCCAATAATGTGTGAGCACAGAAGTTAATGACCGCCAGGCGTTGACTCAGCAGTTGCCCTGATCAGCATGTGCTTTGCTGAATGCCAAGAGCACTGTAAGAAGGAATGGCTGAGAGGGCTTGAGCAGCTCCTGGTGAAATATATATTGTTAGTACAGAATCACAGAATGGTTGGGGTAGGAAGTGACCTCTGGAGATCACCTAGTCCAACTGTCCCTGCTAAAGCGGGTTCACCTGGAGCAGGTTGCACAGGATCATGTCCAGATGGGTTTTGAATATCTCCAGAGGAGACTGCAACCTCTCTGGCCAGCCTGTTCGAGTCTTGTTACCCTCAAAAAAGCTGTTCCTCATATTCAGATGCAGCTTCCTGTTTCAGCTTGTGCCTATTGTCCCCTTTCTCGTCATTAAGCACCACTGAAAAGAGTCTGGCCCCATCCTCTTGACATTGCATTTAAGATACTTGTATGCATTGATAAGATCCCCTCTCAGTCATCTCTTCTCCAGACTACACAGGCCCAACTCTCTTAGCCCTTGCTCATAAGAGCGATCCTCCAGTCCCCTCATCATCTTTGTAGCTCTCCACCAGACCCTCCCCAGTAGCTTCTGGTCTTTCTTGGACTGGAGAGCCCAGAAGTGGATTCAGCACTCCAGATGTGGCCTCACCAGAGCACAGTAAAGTGAGAGGATCACCTCCCTCAACCTGCTGACCACACGAGAAAAATATGGAGGAGCCACTTGTTAGATTGGAGAGAGTTCAGGGGAAGGGCACTCATCTGGGGACTCCCAGCACTTTTCTTTCCAGCTGGCTGCAAAGTAGTGTTCTTTTTTTTCCTCTTTCCTTTTGTTTTTATTTCTTCCCCAAACCACTTTCACCATTGGAGTTATTTTAGTTATTATATCTACTAATAAATCTTTGCACACGTGAACCTGTCTCAACATTCTTTGTGCAACTGCCTGTTTCCTTTGAGCACTCGCAGATGTGCAGCACCCTATTCCCGCCCCCCCCCCCCCCCCCCCCTT
>VYXC01000802.1:549521-622455 GCA_013397175.1 Platysteira castanea
TTTTGCCTAATGTGCTAATTTTTTCATTAAATAATCCAGGTGAGGTTACAGCCAAGATGCATGTTATATAGAGGGCTGTTTCTATAAATGAAGACCAGAGGGATAGTCATGACTGTGTACTCCTCTGGTATGCTGTTTTTAGTAACAGTTCAGTGTTGTAAGAAGGACTTGGATTAAGTTTAGTAGCAGTGTGCCAACAGCTGATTATCTGTTTGTTTGTTGGGGGTTTTCTGTCTTTAGAATGACAAGATACTTGTAGTTTTAGTTAAGACTAGAGTATATTTTAGTCCATTCCAGAGCCGAGTAACATTGAGGGGAAAACTATGAAATGAGAGTGTGGTTTGGTTTTATGAATTATGTATTGTGGAAGATATTACATGGTGTTGTACCACTGTAAGTCAAGTGTAATTAGGATGTGAACATGCATGCATCACCAAAATATACACCAAGCACTCAAGATTTGATAATTGTTGTTGATTATTCCTCTTAGTTACCTTTTTCTATTGTAAAATTGTCTAGTTTGCCTCAGAAAATAAATGTTTCTTTACAATTCCTGCAGATTCCTGCTTCAGTGTCTTGAAGATCTTGATGCCAATCTACGGAAACTGAATTCACGTTTGTTTGTTATCCGTGGACAGCCAGCAGATGTTTTCCCCAGGCTTTTTAAGGTAAATGGCACCTTGCACTTGTTGTTTCTATCCACAAATATGACCGACAAATTAATTTCAACTAGGAATCTTTCTTGTACTGTTTCATTCTGTATAAGTTATTCATGCAAATACCAATCTAGCCTTGCAGTTTCTCCTTAATGTTTGTGTTTGTTTTGAATTTTTCCTCTCTAATGTACCTTTCACCAACTGAGCTGAGCTGCTTGTAGACTTTATTGGGTTTTGTTTCTTTCTTTCCAGAGACAGAATTGATTTCAAATGGTTTGCCAAGTGTAGGTACTGTATATTACTACATTTTCCTTTACAGGTTCCTTTTGTAATACTGAAATAAAATTTTGTGCACATGAATGTGCACAAAATTGCTCAAAGCCTGACCTGTAAAAGCAGTGTTTTATTTAGGCCAAACATCTGCTGTGATTGCTTTTTGGCCATTAAAGGTGATTTAATAACCTTTTTTCTAGAAGTAGGATTGTTAAAAGCGTAGTGTAACCAAAAAGCAATTTCTAGTCAAAGAAAGTTAAGGCTTTTGTGGAAAAGGGTCTTAGTGAAAATATTAAAGTTGTGAGTGATTGTTACTAATAGTAATATGTTGTCCATGGATAATAGTGTATTTAAGGTAGTAATACTATAATAGTGTGGTAAAAATGAACACTTGGCAAATTGATTTGAAGAGTTTTTTCAGAATGACTGAATTGAGGTGACTTGAAACGAGCAAGACTGTGGGGGCAAAAGTAGATACCCATTTTTCCAGAGGTCATATGTTCAAGATTTTTATTCCCAGGTCTTCAACACCAACCTGAAAACTCAACCAAAACTCACATTTCCATCTTCATTATTGTAGTTTTGTTGTGAAGTGCTAACTGGATGATACTTCTACTGGACTTTCCTTGATTTCCCCTCAGTGAAGAGTTTCCTGGAGGAGTACTGTGGCATTAGCTGCTGCTTGCAACCTCTCAGATATTCAAGCTTGCTGTATTTGTCTGCCAAATCTAGTTTGATTGCATTTAAATAGGAGCAAAGGTCTTGCTGTTGTGTGCGTTGCCTTCTGGATTTGAGCAACCTGTGACAAGTCTTCTTAAATACTTTAATGGCTGCTTTGACAGCTCCTGTTTCAGATCTTGCTGCTAGGCTGATCTTTCAATGCCTGGCAGCATTGCACTGCCGCATTTTTAGAATATTAATTTTAGTGGTGAGAAGAAAATTAAAATAATTTGTAATATAGATAGCGTACAGCAATCAAAAAAGAACATTCACATCTGTCTATGTCTTCTCTTTCCTCAAATTAAAGTGTCTTTATCATATACTGGTTCACTGAGGGGCTTTCAAGACATCCTCTATGCTCAAACAAGTTATTGAAGTTCTTGAGGACTTCCTCACTTTTGGCTGAAGTCTACCTGGAACGTGCATCTCTCTCTTATATCTCACAACTTCTTCTGCCAGAGCAGTAGCTGTACATAAGACACTTGCAGTGCAGTGAAGGGATTATAACACTGAACAAAGCCTTTCAGATCATCCCTGTTAAATGTCTCAAAGGTGAGCAATGATCCTGGCCCTGAAAAATGAACACATCTGGAAAAAATAAGTTCAGTTAAGTTTGGAAAAATAACTTTAGTTAAGTCATGGTAGGAGACAGTGGAACTTCTGTAGAGCCTGGTGTCAGGAGCTCTATCGCAGATGCTACCATCTGTGGATTTCCTGGGAATGAATGTACCACAGCTGTTTCTTGGTAAGGCTTTCCTTTTCACAGACTGAAGAACAATTCCTTCAAATGACAGAACACTGATCTATCTTTATGGTTACAAAAGGCCTCAAACGCCTTTAGAGTCTTTTATTTCAGTTAAGTTTTGAGTTGTTCTTGCCTCATCCTCTTCAATTTGGCCTGGTCTGCTTTCTATCTTTAGCTCTTTGGGCTTGGCTCAATAAAGAAAATAGAACTGAAACAATAGTTAGTTTCTTTAATGCATCAGTGTTGCTAAAACTGTTCAGCAATATGAGTACGTGCAAAATGATCTGTGTCCATGATTCTTTTAATTGCCTGGCTCCTGCTGATGTAATCTGGGTGTATTCATATTACACAGCAGTTGTCTCAGAGGTTCTTGACTCCCTTAGGGACGTGGCTCTGTGTCTTGGACACCTTTTTTTTTATGGTCTTCTTTGCAAAAAGCCAGAGGAGAGAAAGGTTTAGAAAAGTATCTGCTGCAACTTGTCAGACAGAGGTTTTACATAGTGAAATGGGAAGTAAATGTTATGTGCTGGTGTAGGAGGTTGCATGAGGTTTCAAGGCCTGCTGGGTTAGTCTTGGCATACTTAAGGATGGCCGGAGCCCAGCCTTGTTTCGGAGAGCAATTACTCCTTGGAATCATCTGTCCTCAGGGCTGGAAGAGAGCTGGAGTTCAGAAGTGAAATAGCACCCCAGGTGATTAGCTTTGAGTGCCCTTGTCTCTGGTGTAAATCCAGTTCTCTGAAATACTATGGTGTATTAAATCAAGTCATTAAGATTCTGAGGGATTAGAAAGGTATTTCTTTGAGTTTGATTGGCATGATGGCTTTCTAGGATCATCTTGTGAGTACTACACCTTTCCAATTTCCTACTGTTGCAGAAGCCTTAGCCATTATTGATTCCTTTGTTCGCTTCTTTTTCCTCACCTGTGACTGTGGCCTAGGTATCATCATCTGTGGCATAAAGGATATTAGACTTCAAGGCGTAAAGTGTTCTCTTTGTAGGAGACAGCCTTTTTTTTTTTTAATTAAGAATTTGAAGATTGTCTGAGTGAGGAGTAGGGATTTGTAAAAGGTAAAGAAAGTGTTTGGTGTGAGGGTGGGGCAGTATTTCTACCCCCTCCCTAGTGGGGAGAAACTTCAGTTCTGCTGCTAAAGCTCACAGGCATATGTAAAAAGCTTTTCTGCAGAGCAAGGTACTGCTGCTGATCCATGTGCAGAAGAAAGCCTTTGTCATCTTTCCCTTATGTTGAGTCTCTTAAGGTATGTGGATCCTAAAGTTAGAGATGAGCTTGCAGAATTTGCATGGAAGTTGTTCCATTACAGTGAGCATCCACAGTAATATGACAGAGGGAGGCTTTTCTATGCCCAAAAGCTACTAAGCTACTCAGATGCCAAAAAGTTGGACTTTATTTTTGTTATTCTGGGTGCCTATTTTGGATCTTTCTGTATCTCTGATGACTATCCACAGGTAATAGCTGGTTCTGTTCTACCCCTGTCCTTCCAGTTCTCCTTTCCCTGACCTTCCATCATGCAGCTGAGTTGCTAAAGGACCACGCTTTTGTTTTGTGCTGTAGGAATGGAATATTGCAAAACTTTCTATTGAGTATGATTCTGAACCATTTGGGAAGGAAAGAGATGCAGCTATCAAGAAGCTGGCTAGTGAAGCTGGAGTGGAGGTCATTGTTCGGATTTCCCACACATTGTATGATCTAGACAAGTAAGTTACCATTTATCTTGGATTTTAAAAAAGGAGAGAAAATCCCCTTAGAATTTAATGTAGTATTTATTTATATATTCTGTGCTACTTTCCACACTGAACACTTCATAGTTAGGAAAGCTATAAATTTGTTTTATGTTTCTCTTTTATCCATCCATCCAAATTTTATTACATACTGAGTAGGACTTTGAAACTCAAAAAAATGGTATGTAACTGTATCTGAAATGCAGTTTTAATTTGGAGTTCTTTCGAAAATAATGTTTATGTTAATTAGCTGTCATTTGTAATTAAGTTATTCAAACATGCCCTTAATTTCTCCCAAATAACATCTGTTTTTGTTCAGTTGTTTTGTTAAATTGTTTTGTCTTTGTTTCACTTCTTGTACACAAGTTATGAGAAAGTCCTTTATGTTTTTTTAAGAACTGTTTCCTACCAGTTATCTATTCAATAAGTAATTGGAGATTTGTTTGCTATCCCTGTGTTCCCTTATTTAATGTCTTGTTTTTATTTTTCCGCAGATCTATTTAATGGGTTAGTGTTAATTCCCTATTATAGAAACATAATCCACAGACTAGTTAGAAGTATGATTTGTCTTCTCTTAACATTGAGTGATTCATTGTGGTAGCTGCCCATTTTCCTCTGCTTCAAGCCAGTGTATGAGACAGAAATGGGAGGGCAGTGAAATCGGAAGTATTTACTTTTTGAAACCAATAGCTGACTTTTTTTAATCCCAAATTGAAAATCTATTTTTTTCCCCTCCCACCCGAACACCCCAAAAAATAAGAATTTGGTTCCATCTATCACTCTGTACATTTTTCTTTGAAGTTTCGCTTTTTTCCAAGACTTTAGATATATTTAAAACGGCAATGCAAAATGTGAAACTGTATTTTTACAGCAGTCATTGTATATAACCTACATGTTAATTTCCCCCCATATTAAGACAGTTTTAATATCGACTACTGTTCTCAATACCAGAAGGGAAAAGTGAATTTTTTTGAATGCAAATACCATAGTCTTGTAGGTGACTTGGATATTTCTGTATGTCGCTAGGATCTGTCTGCTTTACTGGTCTGATCTTTTCTTTGCCTTGAGCTGTCCATGTTCATTATATCCTTGTTCGTAAGGGAATTTCTGTAACCCAGGAATGAAGAAAATTGACTTGGTTATAAACAGTTAATTTATATATATCCCTAGTGGGGAAAAAGGATGGTATATTTAAAGTTCTAACTGTCTGGATTACCATGTATATTTGGGATTCTATGTAAGCTGGAGGAAGGTAAGAAGATATTTCTGTGTATGTATAGCTGTGTATATTTTATAAGAAAAACTGTTAAATACTGTTGTCTGACATGCCTTTTTTTTTTTCTCTTTTTCTTTAATATAGAATAATAGAATTAAATGGAGGACAGCCTCCTCTTACATACAAGCGATTTCAGACCCTCATTAGTAGAATGGAACCCCTGGAGGTGCCTGTGGAGACTATAACTCCAGAAGTAATGAAAAAATGTACTACTCCGGTTTCTGACGACCATGATGAGAAATATGGTGTGCCATCACTTGAAGAGCTGGGTATGTTCTGAGATTGCTTTGACATTTTGAAACAAGCAAGATGTAATCTACCACTGAAAACACAAAACAATGAGTGAGATCCTGCTAGTGGTTAATTGTTAACCTGATGTAATTATGGCATACAAAAGGAACAAAAAAAGATAATCAACTCTGTAAATTTTGGTTGTTTTCTGGTAAATGAGAGGTCAGGTCAAACTATACTAAGTACTGTTTGGCTTCTTGTAGTACAACATAGCCATTTTCCCAGGGCACCAAATAATGATTAAGGTACTAATTAATAGTCTTTGATAGTTCATTTTATATTAAATACACTTTCTATCTTTGTGCTTCAGGTCGTTATTCTGTCATTTAACAAACTAGTTTTTAAAAACCCCTCTTTCCTTGATATACCGAAAAAAAGATAGTAATAAGACAGTTAATTACTTTAGAAGGTTCTGGGGGGGAAAAAGTCTTATGTTTCTGTAATTTTAAGGAATAGCATCAGCTATTGTCCTGTGAATCTCCTGGTCTCTTTCCTGTTTCCCCGCACACCTCCCAAAATACAAACAAATGTGCTATGAGCTCCTAATTGCCAGCAAAAGGGTCTGGACAGATTTTGGTTAACCTGTGACAGCCGTGTCTAGTCCATTTGAACTCTTGCAAAACAGACCTTGCTTTCTAAAGCCTTTATAAGAAGAGATTATCTCACTGCGCAGTGGTTAAACTATAGACAGACATGTTCTGTCATGCATCTGGTGAACAATCTTGGGGCAGGTGGGAGGGTGTGGAAAAAATCTTATTACCTTCTTTTTATTTTCTTCTGTGGCTCACATGTTTATCATCAAATTAACAATCTCTGTTATTTAAGTTGAGGTCAATGATATCTAGAAATGTGCAGAAGATGACACTCATGGTTTTACCTTGGTGGAAGAAGTTTTTAAACATTCTGTAAATTACAATAGCAATTGTTGCTTCTTAGTAGTAATTTTAAAAAAAAGTTGTGGTTTTAGGATAGCCTGCATATTACAGATTTGAAAAATGATAGAGAGGTCATTTTATGAAAAAAAACCTGAAGAAACCAAAACCAGAAGAAATGGGACTGAAGTAAGACCATTCAGCATCTAAAATTTGTAATGCATATTAATGTAAAAGGAAAAACTTGAGTTTTGCTGCAAGTTAGAGATATTAGATGTGCTTTGAGAAGACTTGGTTGCATACTGTTTTAAAACACACTTTTTCATGTGTCCGACTTCGGTTATTTCTCAGGATGCAGTAGTCAAGTATCAATATACTATAATTTTGTTGCCCTACAGTATAAGCAAACAAGGAATTTCCTTGTTTCAATTTGTCTTTCAGGTTTTGACACAGACGGTCTGCCTTCTGCAGTGTGGCCAGGGGGAGAAACAGAAGCTCTCACACGGCTGGAAAGACACTTAGAACGAAAGGTGTGTTTCAGATCACTGCAAGTCCAACGTATCTGGGAAACATAGTTACTCTTTGCTATGAAACCTATAGGGATTTGGGCAAGTTGTGTTAAAAAAAATCTAACCCACAAACTTGAACTCAGGGCCGCAATGATATAAATCAATAGTTTGTTTTTTAAAGATGATAGCAGATTATCTTTGATACGAATTTTAGAGACAGTCTGTTTTACTCTTCTATATTAAAAAATTTTTAAATTTATTTTTGAAGTAATTTTATTTGAAACATATGTTTTCTAACTTTGAAGGGGATTTCCTCTGACAGCTAATGTATTGTTGTTCCAAACCTAGTTGTCTAGGTTTCCAATGTATTTAAAAGAAAGGCACAGATAGTTCTGGAAGACAGTCCATGCCTTCTGCACTGAGCTGAATTACCTTCTAGGGGTTCTGCTGATTGAAAAGGAACACTTGAGTATCGTAGGTGACCTGACCATCTGTCCACTGTTTGCATTCAGTTACAGACAGTGTGTGATTCCTCCCTTTATAAGTTGCTATGTAGCCTGTAGTCTGATTTTGCTGTGTGAGTTTTGTTTTGTTTGCTTTTTAAGGCTTGGGTAGCAAACTTTGAGAGACCACGAATGAATGCAAATTCCCTTCTGGCAAGCCCTACAGGGCTTAGTCCCTACCTCCGCTTTGGCTGCTTGTCCTGTCGGCTCTTTTATTTCAAGTTAACGGATCTGTACAAAAAGGTAGGATTTCTGTGTAGTCAGCTACATGTTGTTAGATGCCGTGGTTTTCCCCTACTTCTCCTAATAAAATGTTTTTCTTTAACAATGCTCTTCAGGTAAAAAAGAACAGCTCCCCTCCCCTCTCCCTCTATGGCCAGCTGTTATGGCGTGAATTTTTCTACACAGCGGCGACTAACAATCCACGGTTTGATAAAATGGAGGGGAATCCTATCTGTGTTCAAATTCCATGGGATAAGAATCCTGAGGCTTTGGCCAAATGGGCAGAAGGCAGGACAGGTTTTCCTTGGATTGATGCAATTATGACACAACTTCGTCAGGAAGGTTGGATTCACCATTTAGCCCGGCATGCTGTAGCATGCTTTTTGACTCGAGGCGACCTCTGGATTAGCTGGGAAGAAGGAATGAAGGTACTGTTTCTTACTCTTGAATGTCTTAGAGTGCCTATTAAAGTTTCATATAGTCATTCTAGAATTGTTACTGTGTGGTATAAGTTGAATTTTAAACCTTAAATTGTGGGCAAAACTAAATCGGTTCTGATAAACCAGGTGTGCTGAAATTTTGCCTCTTGAGTGTCCCCTTTTATTGGAATTTTGAAGTGTTTCTTGCAGTCAGAATAGGTCTGTAATTCTTTTAAATTTGAGATTTCTTCCTGAGTCTTGGCAGATAAACACGGATAGCTATTGTAATGGAGATTTTTTTCAATCATTCTATGTGAATGATTTCTGTTCATATCTCGATCTGCTTCCCTGCAAAGGGGAAGTACTATGGGAATTAAAGAGAGAAAACTAAAAACTGAGAATGTCCTTTCAGCAGTTTCTGTCACTTTGCCCAGTGTTAGAAGTGTGGGTAAAGGCAACATGATTTGGCTGAAGGCTCAGTGCAGTTAGTTTTATGGAAGTATGGGATGCTGAAGTTCAAATTTGAAGATGTCAGGTTTTTGAAGAAAACAATGGAATAATTTAATCTCACTAAATTAAGCCTTTGAATCAGTTTTACATTTTTAGAAGGGTCGCATAACTTTTACTGAACAATAATAATCTATGAAAAATTGAGAATCAGACAATTTTATTTTTGGAATTTAAAAAAATTTACTTGCCATCAGGATTGTGACCCCATATTTCTATATGTATATAATCATAAGAAATTTCCTTTCTTAACAAATCAGTTGTAAGCAAACATCTTTCATTTAAAAAAAATTGTTCGTTTTGCAGTTCATAAATACAAACACTGAAGATGCCCATACATAGGTAACTTAGTATATTACAGATACATTACAGATAGATGGCAGCTTGTTCTTGCTTTTGCAATAATACAGATATATGAAGGCCCCAGACTTGTGCAGTGGAAAGATGTTCAAGTCACATGTCCATAGCTAGCAAAAGTTAATCTGCTTTCCACGTGGTGCTATTTCCAAAGTCTTACTACATGGCAGCATCTAGTGGAACAATTGTGTGCTACAACACTTAAAGTCTAAAGATCTTGTTGCATTATGAGTCACCATTTGTTTTTTGGAAGTGTTTTAAGATAAATCCTATTTTTTCAAAACAAACTTTTTTCCCAGGTAGTTGCAGATATTTAAACAAAGATACTTTTGTAACACTTTTTCAGTGTATACTGTGGAATGAATGCCTTGTTGAGTATATGGAGAGAGATAAGAGATCATTGTTCAATGGTATTACCTTATTTAGACCTTGTATAGGAATAATATTAGTTGAAGTTGGGTGGCAGTACTATGATGTTGAGTTTTTAGTGCCTTAGCTTGAAGAAAGATGGTGGTTGCTTTGGAACATTTGGAAATTTTGCAAGTTTGAAAGGAAAATCAGAACTTGCAAAAATATGTATTAAATAAGTATCTGTTCTTAAAACTACTTGTAGGTGCACTCTTTTTATGAAAGGTCCTTGAGCATTGTCCTTCACAGAATGAGGCTTTGCTCTGTTTTTTATCAGCCTGCACTGCTAGTGCTCTGACTGAGGAGATAAACTTCTTTTTATACGAGTTAATATTGTCTGTGTTGAAGGTGAAAAAACAATCAGTGCTGGAAGCTTGAATGTTTCACAACTACTGAGCTCCAAATTTAAAGTAAAACCCTCATAAACCTTCAAATTTCTCTCTCTCTCTTTTCTATAAATATATATCTATAGGAGTAGCAAATTAGAATTAAAGTTTTTGGAAGATTTTTTTTTTGTCTTCAGTCCAGAATTCATTATCTGTCACACTGTCCTTCAGTGTTCTTGGTGGTTCATAATACCTCCAGGAATGTGAGTGTGTTCTCAAAACTGTGACTTGCTAGATTAACTGCTAGTCTTCAAGAACACAACTTCTGCATATTTGTGCTACCCTGAAACTCTTGAATTCTACTCTTGGGATTCCTCACATAGTGAAAAGTGCTGTGCAAGTTGAGGTATTCAGACCAACCATTTAAGTTAAAAACGTACTTTGTATGTTCCCTGTTTTCTGGAAGTTTGCAAGGCTTACTCAGCTGTGCTGTGATGAAGCAATTCTTCTGAAAACAGCAATTGCCACTTGGAAGCCATCAGGTTCCAGCCATCCTTTGGGGTTTTGTTTTTCAAGGATGTGTTTATGTAAGAATGTGTAGCTTCCTGAGATGTTTACAAGTTTGTTTACAGGATAAAAGCCTGGTTTTGAATTTTTTCTTTTGTCTTCGAGTTTGGCATTAAGGCATTTGCAATTGCATACTGAGCTTTCTGTGAATGCTGCCAGGTAAGAAAGAGCTTAAATCAGAAACCCAGGAGCTAATCCTGAAAAATTAGGTGCGTTGAAGGTGTGCCATGTCCAGACTAACTTGTTGCTCTAATTTCTTAAGGTCTTTGAAGAGCTCTTGCTTGATGCAGATTGGAGTGTGAATGCTGGAAGCTGGATGTGGCTATCCTGTAGTTCCTTCTTTCAGCAGTTTTTTCACTGCTACTGCCCAGTGGGTTTTGGCAGAAGAACTGACCCAAATGGGGATTATATCAGGTAACTCACCAGAAATTGCAGTGATTGATTCATGGGTGTTGCTATTGAGCAGCTTTATACTTAACATGACCTTTTAACCTTTTTCGGTTTTTTTTAAAGACGTTATTTGCCAGTACTTAGAGGTTTCCCTGCAAAATACATCTATGATCCTTGGAATGCCCCAGAGAGCATCCAGAAGGCTGCAAAATGTATTATAGGAGTCAATTATCCCAAACCAATGGTAAACCATGCAGAAGCAAGCCGTCTGAATATTGAGAGGATGAAACAGATCTACCAGCAGCTTTCACGATACAGAGGACTGGGTATGATTATAGATTATTTGCTTTATTTATTTATTTAAAGCTTCTCTCATCTTCTAGCAATTAATAGTTTAGTCCCATAGCAGTGAGAGTGAAGTGTAAGCTCAGGGTGGTGACCAGGGTTTGTATCCAAGTAAATGAAAGTAATAAATGTAACTGAGAAAGGCAAGTTTGAGGGGAGTGCCTCTCCAAATACTGCCTGGATTTTTTTTTCTGTGGGTTTTTGGAAGTGTTTTTGTTAAACTGGGCCTTTTGTTCACTCTGATAGTCTCGTACAGATAGGTTTGAATACCAGCGATTAGGAATTTAATTTTGGTCGTAACTTCAGTGATACTGTATTTGCGAATGCTGTTGCAGAAGTAGGCACCAACCCAGCCCCTGGTAGCCTTTTTCCCCTTTCCTCCAAGAGGTAAACCAGGTGCATTGCACTGCTCAGGAAGGTGTGAGCAGTCAGTATGTTCAGATACTGGATATGGAATCAGGATATGTTGCACTTAAACCCAACATATTGGATATGCATAACTTAAGGAATATTGGAAAAGTTACGCAGAATATTATGTAAAAAGATTTAAGTTAAGTAAATGTGAACTAAAACAGTTTGGCAAGAAGTAGGCAAGACAGAGAGGTGTTCTCCTGTCATAAAAGTAAACCACTCAAGGTGAGGGTGGAGAATTGGGTATCAAAGGAAACAGAATGCTGCATTTAATTTTATTTTCTTGCTATCTTTATATATTTTATTTTGTTTTTTAGGTCTTCTTGCAACAGTGCCTTCTAATCCAAATGGAAATGGAAATGGTGGCCTAATGGGCTATTCACCAGGAGAAAGCATTTCTGGTTGTGGTAGTTCAGGAGGTCAGTCAAATTCTTTCAATACATAGAATTATTAGAACTGAACTACATTAACTTCTTTTATAACACCCTTGCCATTTTGTATTATAAGAAAGAACTGCTTTCATAAGACAATTTTGAATGTAAGTCACAAATATTTTCAAATTTGTTCACTCATAGTATTTGTATATAGACATATTCAAATTATTAATCTCAAATATGCAAATATTTTTAACCTGTGTTTTTTCTCCCTCCAAAAATTAGTTACTAACTTGTATCAAACAGTTTGACTTCAAAAGCATTTGAATATGATTTTCTCCTTGAAGTGTATAAGCATCCCGATATTTATAATGAGTGACTTGTGAACTTTCAAGTGAGAATTGTTAACTTATAAAGTTTTCTAATGCTGGCATTAGATTGCTTACTGGAATTTATTGCTACTAAGGAAAAATAAGAACAGTATTAAGATTGTATTAACCCATGGTATATGTTAAATACTATAGGCATACAATATACATCTTAGACTCTTCAGTGTAAAAGGATACAGCAGAACTGGAAATGTGCTGGTTTTATGTTCTTCATAGGCTTTAGTCAAGGTTAGAAGCAGATTGTGGAGGAAGATGGACCTGATTGTTCTTAGGCAGTATAGTTCTCTTAAAGATTTAAAATGTAAACTCCTTAAAGCTAGTTGCTTGAGCTTTTATTTCTTGTAAGTTTAGGACATTTATAAGACTAGAAAGCTTTATTTTTAAAAAACTAACATTATTTGCACTCTTTTCTCCTTAAAATGTATTCATATATACATGTGTTTACACATCTCACATCAGAAATGTATTCCTTTTGTAGGAGGTTCAGTGAATTTGGAGAGACAAAAACGATTAGAGCTTTGGATGTGTAATGACGTAGCTTGAAATAAAAAATTTAAAAGCCACAATAAAAAGCCTATCTCTTGAAGAGGGGGTAAACTCTCCATGTTTTAAATTCCAAAACTGGAATTGTACCTTTTGTTATGTTTGTTTTCTCCCTGCCTCTCCAGGAGCTCAGCTGGGAGCTGGTGATGGTCATGCTGTTGTTCAGTCATGTGCCCTGGGAGACTCTCATACAGGAACAAGTGGAATTCAGCAGCAAGGTATTATGGCAGTGCCTGTCTGTAGAGGATCTCCAAATCCTTGCAACTATGGAAAATCAGACAAAACATCAAAATAGCATGGATAGATTTTGGGTGACAGCTGCTGTCTACAACATGAACTGACCTTGTTTCTGTTCTTGAAACATAGAAATTATTTCTTAGAGTGAATTTGCTTGTCTTGTCATTTTTATCTCTAAAATGCTCATCTAGAGCAATTTTTGTATGTTCTGAGTGGGGGGATCACAAGTATGACTAAACAAAAATTAATAAACATTATCCTAGGCTACTTTAAATGAAACTAAAAATCAGTAGTTCACCTTGTGTATTGGACAGCAAAATTTGTATTGTATCTTTTCCCTGATTTCACTACCACTCTTTCCATATATAATTAATTTCCACAGTTTTGTGTGGATAGCCTCTTGTTGTGGAAGCAAAATTTTGTTACTTCAGCTATACAGAACCTTAAGCTGTGGTTTGTGATAGATCCAAGTTGCCCTCAAATTTAACCCAACTGTTTGTTTCTTTGCAGTCTTAACACAGGTGGTGTGTTTACTGGTCATGAAGGGCTGTAATCTGTGTTTTGTTTAAGCACCCAGAACATAACCGGAACACCGCAACTGTTCAGAACAAGAAACCTTGCAACTGCTTCTGCTGATTGCACTATTCATGCAGAACACCCAGTTTCAAGGTTGCCAGTAGATAGTTTACATGCATCAGAAGAAAGTTTGCATCTTTCTTTTAAGTTGCTTGCTTTTTTTGTTTTTCCACACCTAAGTTATGCTAGGGATTCATTAGCATTGCTATAAGAAAATAATAAAAAGGATGAGAAGACTTGGCAGAAGTAATGTTAAAATTTATAACAACTTATAATTAAAGTGTTTGGATATATAAACATTCTGCTTTTTTCAAATATAATGCATAAATATAGAGGCACTTAATGTTGTTCACTCTGCATACATAAATGCATAGAAGTTTAAATGCTGTAGACTACCATGAGGCTTATTTTTCTTTTGCATAAGAACAACTTCTGCATTCAGGATAGTTTCTGGCAGGATTTTTCTTGATGATGGAAAATAAATCAATTGGCTCCTTTTTGTTGTTGTAAAGAACATAATTTTACACTTGCTTGCAGCTCTAAATTTTATGTAGTATAATAAATATCTACTGTATCTGAACAGGTTACTGTCAAGCAAGTAGTATCTTGCACTATGCTCATGGAGACAATCAGCAATCACATTTATTGCAAGCAGGTAATTTAAACAACAACAACAACAAACCCCAAACACTTTTCCTGAATATATAAAGGTGCAATAGAGTCTTAATGTAAATACTGATTTTAAATTATCAGGAAGAACGGCCCTTGGTACTGGCATTAGTGCAGGGAAACGCCCAAATCCAGAAGAAGAAACTCAGAGCGTTGGACCAAAAGTCCAGCGACAGAGCACAAATTAAACTGGTAAGATCTGAGGCACCTTAAAGTTATCAAATTTCTGTACAAATTTTGTGTCTGTGATAACATTCGTGTCACTGCAATGCAAAGGATCCTAGGCTGTTGTTGTAAATACTTGTTTTCCAGGGACTGTACAAATAAACAATACAAATTTCTGGCTCTAAGAGTTTGTGAATTATGAGATAGGAAGTAGTTGCAAAAATAGAGCCAGACTGAAGATTATCGGGCACAGATCCAGGGATGAAATGAAAGGGAGATGGATAAACTGTGGTTTTTAATACATTAGCAGAGCTGTTTAAGTAGCTTTAGATACTCTCTGCTCCCACATCTCACCTTAAGTTGTGCCAGTAGCATTGTTTGTGTGAATGTATGGTGACCTGAATCAGGAGACTTAAGACAACTTAAAAGGAAAAGCTCAGGGCCTGGATTAGTTTAGACATATAAGTGAACTAAACAGAACGTGATTTAGAGAGAGACTGCCAAAAACCTGCAAAATGCTGATGCAGTTATTGAGTGTGAAGAGGTAGGGACAAAAAAGATTTGAACATGTGAGCCTTTGTTACTGGTCTGTACTTGAGGCAGGTTACTCAAACTGCCTGGGTTTGTCAAGCTGTGGTGAAAAAGACTTGATTTTGGAGAAGGAAGCACTGTAGATAGATACACACAAACAGGTGTGAAAATGTGTAGAGAGAAGCAGAAATTTGGAGAAGAAATGTTGTATGTGTAAAATCATCAACATAGAGATAAGTTGATTTTGATTTTCAGATGAAGTTGGGAACAGGATAGAGGAAAGAGAAGGCCAAAATTGTAATACCTCTTCCCCTAGTAAGCTTGATTTGTGAGGAACAAGGAAGATGACCTGAAAAGAATTAAGACTAAATTAAGTTAAAGAGTAATTACTAAGGAAGAAAGCCAAATAATGGAGGACTGCCTGAAACAAGAGGGGACAGAATTTCAAGACTGGGAGTGTGGCTGCAAAGATTAAAAGTGATTCAGATGTTTAAAAAAAATCAAGTGGAGCATTGGTCATTATGGAGTTTGAAGAATAAGTAAGAATAGCACTACAAGCGAGATAATAGCACATGGAGAGACTTCGTTGGAACTGGAAAACAGGGATTCCGTACGGCAAGTGTTGGAGATACATTCATCATCTCTAGAGATAAAAAGGGAAAGTCAGTCTCCTTCATTTGGATTTGACAGCAAGATCTAATTTTGCTTGTTATGCAGTGGCGGCACTTTGTCAAAGGTACTGCGGTGTATTATGAACAATTGTGTTGTACTGATGGGATTCAGTGCAGAACCACAGCATTGCTTCCATAATGCTGTCAATTGAGGAAGCGAGCTGAGACCTTAGTGAGTGATCCATCTGCTATTTTCTCACATACTGGAAGCGCTGTAAGCTGCTTCTGTGTTCTCAAACTGATTTCTGTTACTTGGATGGGCCTGAGTGGAGCATAATTCCAAGAGAGTCTGTGTTTCAGTAGCTGTCTAATCCTTAGTATGTGTAGATTCATTCAGCATCCGTGTTTTGTATTGCAGAATTCCTTAGGTGCTCGTGTCTGTGTAGAAGAAGTACCTGCAGAGCGAACGTCTGGTTCCTGTCTAAGCTCTTTTTCAATTGAGAGACAGGTTGGAGGGGTTTCTAGTTTGGCAGTGAGGTGTTCAAAGCATGCTGCAAAAGCATTATAGTCAATACAAACATCAGCCAAGATCATACTCAAAAACACTGCTGGCAAAAGGTTGTGCACTTCTGAACAGCACTAAAGTACAGAGTACAGAGGCTTTTGTTGGGTTTCTCTTTTTTTTTTCCTTCCCCTTTTAGCCGCTAAGGTGAGAAATAAGAATTCTGAGTATTCGGGCCAACACAGATGGGGACAGGGCTTCCTACACAGAGAAGGGGGGAAACAATGTTGGTCCCTTGAATTACTTCTTCCTTCTTCAAAGACTCACACTGAACTGCTTAAGAATATTTTTTTTTTCTTTTCTTCTTGCAGCTTGATTGGAAGAGAAGTTTGCCACTCAAAGAACACATGGGACAAAATTCCTGCTACTCTGTATTGGAACTAAAGTGTTGTGAGAGTTCATGTTCTAAAATTACATACTTTTTCATAAATTATTTTCAATCGTTCTCAGTTGTTGTAAACAAGTCCAATTTTTGGAATGCATTATTTCTAACTGGCATTTCTATGGTTTTTAACTTTTTAATGACTCTTTCACAAAGGGCAAATTGAGTTTTGTATATAAAGTATTCGGTGAAGAATTTGCTAACTTATTGTAAATATAAATATTCATGATTAGTGATAGACCCATCAATATATTTTTGATAATCTTTGATGTATATGGTAGTAGGAAAAGCTATAGTGCTGTTCTGAAAAACAGATGAACATAGGAAGTTCAGAAGTTTTTAAATTGTTATTATTTTTAGATTCCATACTTGAGGTCTATATGATCAACTTCATATTTTCATAATGTAAGTGCTTAGGACTGTGTTTAATCAAATACAGTAGAGTTGTAACCGTAATTAATCACATCTGTATATAAAACATATGCCAATTTTAGTCAAGTTGTAAAATTTTCATGTATATGTCCAGTCCTTGTATTTCCCAGTTGCCTTGTTCAGTAATGACATACATTGTTAATAAATGAAAATTGTATATATAGACACGTATGTTTGTCTTTTGTGTACTCTATTGGTCCTGCTTATATTTCTAAACAAAACTGTTTCAGGAAAGAAGAGAAATACTCTTTTTACACTTAATCTGGAAGCCACAAACAATGTTGCCTTTCACTTCCAAGTTTCATGATACTGAAGAAAAACAATATTCAAATTATGCAGGCCTTTTTCTTGAAACTGCATATATGTATTCTGACTATTGAATGTTTGTCACTGATGTATTTATTAAGTGTTTCTTCACAATCTAGTGAAGAAACTAGGTGTTTGAGTTGGGGTTTTTTTTCCTGCTATAAATGCAGTTTGCTTGGTAGCTGGGAAGTCTTTTCTGCAATGGATTTTATTTGCTGCTTTTTGAGGATGTTGATTTCAGACTTACCCGAATGCTCAGTTGATAATGTCTCAAATGTTTAGAGAAATTGTATCTAAATGTTTTCTCAGGTGATTAAGATCTCTGGGGAAGCAGTATGAATTTGCACATGACTAGGTTAGTTTCCTACTTGGATGGGTGCCCAAATTAGAATCCTAGAATATCCTGAGTTGGATGCGACCCAGAAAGATCACTGAGTCCAACTTCTGGCCCTGCACAGCACCATCCCCAAGAATCTCAGGCACCATGTTTCTGGGGGCGTTGTCCAAACACTTCTTGAACTCGGTCAGGTTTGGTGCTGTGAGCACTTCCCTGGGGCACCTGTTCCAGCTCCCAACCCTCTGGTGCAGAACCTTTTCCTGATACCTAACCTAAACCTCCCCTGACACACCTTTAGGCCATTCCCTGGGGTCCTGTCACTGATCACCACAGAGAAGAGATCAGTGTCTGCCCCTCCTCTTCCCGTCATGAGGAAGTTGTAGACTGCAGTGAGGTCTCCCCTCAAGTTTCTTTTTATCCAGGCTGAAAAAACCAAGTGCCCTCAGCTGCTTCTCATACAGCTCCCCCTCCAGACCGTTCACCATCCTTCTTGCCCTCCTTTGGACACTATGAGAGCTTTAGATCCTTCCTATATTGTGGCACCCAAACTGCCCCCAGCAGTCCAGGTGAGGCTGCCCCAGTGCAGAGCCCAGCAGGACAATCCCCTCCCTTGCCAGGCTGGTGATGCTGTGCCTGATTCACCCCTGGACACAGTTGGCCCTCCTAGCTTACAGGGCACTGCTGGCTCATGTTCAACTTTCCACTGATCAGAACCCCCAGGTCCCTTTCCATGGCACAGCTTTCCAGCACCTCATTCCCTAGTTTGTCCATACATTCAGGGTTGCCCTATCCCAGGTGCAGAATCCAGCACTTGTCTTTGTTAAACTTCATATGGTTGGTATTAATTATTTATTAATTCTAAAGTGAGAGGAGTTAACAATCTTGTTTTCAGTATCACATTGGTGACTCCTAGACAGGGGGCACTTCTGTGTGTTGGTTTAAAATTCAGATTAGGTTGTTGGGTTAACAGCATATGCAGCAGGGCTCTTGTGGCAGAATAAATTACCAAGGTACTAGATTTTGGATTATAATTGTTAATGTAAATATCTCTGCATACTAATTTGTATACAATGGCAAAATCAAAAGCAGTACTAAGAAAATAGAGGCATGTCTACTGTCTTGAGGTAGAGAATGTTTGAAATTGAAGAAAAAACTCAGTGGTGAGAATAGAGAAGCAGATGGTAAATATTTTCCACAGATCAGTCCAAGTAAAATGAAGGGGTTCCCTAGGGACATACATAATAAGGAGAATAAACAATTCCTTTTTTTTGTTTAGGTATTCTGAAAATAGAAAAAAAATAATATAGGCCTAGACTGCCTTAAGACATGTCTTACTCTGTCAAGATCATGCTGGATTTTTCTGCTAACCTTATATTAAGAAAACCATACCATCTAAATTAAATATTCCACCTAGATTTTCTGAATGATTAGGCCATGAAACTCCCACACAGAAACTTCATCAAGGTAAGAGCATCTGCTTAAATATTACCTTTCCCCCAAGCAGTCTGGAAGTTCAGTAGGTGAAAGAAGAAATTTCCCAAGGAGTTTATTTTTATGGTAAGGTAATTCCTCCCTTCTCAAGTGCTGAAAGGAGTATTCCTCTTCTTGGTGTAGGCAAATCCTTGTATTTGCAAAGGAAAATCTGTGGAGATGCTGTTTCACTTGTGTGCTGGCTTGAAGGAGTTCTGATGTCAGGACTGTGGTGGAAGAAATGGTCTGTGATTAGTGTGAGAGAGGGGAGAAGTTGCCTTCAGAGTAGCAATAGCGTCATAAAAGCCCTTTGGCTCATATTTTTCCTCTCCAACCTACTAAGTGCTGTGACCACAAAAATAAGTAAGATAAGGTGAAGGCATTGGTTGCACATTAAAAAATAACTAAAAGCATTGTAACATAGAGTTTTTCTCCCCACGCCCCCACTAACCCCTTGTGATTTTTCAAGGAGTTGCACATATGCTATAAATCCAGTATGGAACAAGGGCCAGGATATTGTTCCTTATTGGATCTCTCGTCCAGAAATGGAGCTTAAAATGTTCCTCAAAAAAGTTCTGTACCCAAGGCATTTAGCTGGCCCTTCCCTGGGCTGGTAGGAGAAGAGGAGAGGAGTGTTGCAGACTTGTGGTCTTTGGAAACCAAAAAATATACTCTGGAAGCATGCAGGAACAACTTTAGGGGGTATTTGGGATGAAAAAAACCCGGCTTTTAAGTGCCTTCATGCGTTCAGAACCTGAGGGTTTGCAGAGGAACTTCGTGTGTCCCATCTTGTACTGGGGCTACCTGCTTACAGAGGTTTTTGAAAGGAGGGGAACAAAAGGAGTTAAAACGGAAGACGCTTGCCGTTCCCGGTGTGTGTTTGTGCCGGTGCTGGCGGGGGCAGAGTTAATTTATCTTTTTTCAGAGTACCTGGCGCGGAGCTGTGCTGGATTCGTGCTGGAAGTTTCGTGCTGGTTTGTTGTGGCTGAGCGGCGCTGGCCCCGCTCCCGGCCTGCAGGGGGCGCTGTGAGCGCGGCCCTGAGGCAGAGCCTGGCGCTCGGGAGGGAGCGAAACCAGCTCCTCGTCATCCCGAGTATTCTGGTAACAAAGTGCTCCGGAGAAGGGAAAACACGGGGAAATTATATAAGGGCTGCGTAATAGCTGCCCTGTGCTTTCCAGTCAGAAACCAAACTTCCTCTGTTACTCTGAAAGTTGCTTTTCAGGAACGCTGCCGTGTGTGCTTGCCTCCACAGACATACGCTCTCTTTTTCAAATGCACTTTGCCTAGAGATTGTTTCCAAAAGCCGGTTTTTAAGTATTGTCAAGGCTTTACCTATTTGAAATGTTTACTGCACTGTTGCTAGCCCCGGGGAGCCTTTTTGGACCAGATCATGGAGCCAGGACGCCTGAGAACCAGGTTCTTGTCTCTGCTCCATCACAGAGCTGCTACATAGCCGCAGGTAAAGGTCTCCCCATTCCCAAAGCCTTCCTGCACAGGCTCCTACTGGCAGCTGTGTTGTTCCGCTTTATTTTAGATTAGATTAGATTAAGCAGGCTACAAAGAGACCCTCCTTTCTCTTCTTCGTGCTCCTTATTTCCAATAGAAAAGTGTTCTTTGGGTAAGAATTCCCCCTTTTAAAAGACTAAGTGATTGAAATTCTCACACTTCACTCACTACCTCAGCTTTCAACTCAAATGCTTATTGCAATATTGTCCCCAGAAATATAGTGTTTCAAAAGTGGTGAAAATTTCTGGGTAGAGGGGAAATTTGCATTGATCCAAAAAGCACAGGGAAATCTAAAGCAGACACAGAGAAATGATTTTAATGTTGATTTCAAAGGATCTAAGCTCCTGGTTTTGAATAGTGTGCACCACAAATACAAAATTAATTCAACATTAAACTAAAGAATGCAAATAGAGTTGATTTCAATATTTTTTTAGACAATTGCCTGCAGAACAGAAACATGGAAGAGGCATGAAAGAAATGGGAAAGAGACCCAAAAGGAGATTCTTCCTTCAGGATGCTGTTGGTTCGCTTGCTTGCAAGAGGACTTAGTGCAAATTTCAAAACCCAAAACTCTTAAAGAAAAGCTGCAAAATGCCAAAGTGCAGCCAATGTGCAGGACTGCATCCAAGAATCTGTGGTTAGTGGAAACTTGTGCACCTAATGCAAGGTAAATGATACTTTTCTCTGCTTTTCTTACCCCTGCTAATTACACAAAACACAAGAAGATAATCCTATTAACTATGATTACTCTGACTGGGAGTAACCAATAAGCACATTAGCTAATAATAAGAGCAATTTATAAGCAGCAATTACAGAGAGGGATAATGTTCTTCAGGTGTGTTTGGCTTTGTAGAGCTTCAGACCATGTGGTCATCACAAAGTTTTTAATTATCCGGACCATACTTTTTTCTCAAGTGCCTTTTACCCTGACCAAACTAGGAATATTTTGAAGCAAAGTCATCTTTACCTGATAGTGGTGGAAACACATCCCTGTACTGAGAAGTGGCTTGCACCAACAAACATCAATAATGTTACAATCAGACTTCAGGGTGGCTGCTACACACCCAAGAACAGGGGGTTTCAAGAAAGCTTGGCAAATGGATGGAAAGAAGATGATGGAAGTAGGGAAGGATTTTTGCAGAAGCCTTAGGGAGAGAAGAAGGAAAATTAAAGGTATGGCAGAAGGGAAGTAGCCAGCTGAAGGAAAGAAGAAAAAAAGCAGGTAAGAAATGGAAGTCCACTGGTAGATAGGGGTTTATGAATACATTTAGCGTCCATTGTGTCTTGGCTAACTGGATAATTGTTCTGTTATAATATATGCCTTTTTAAAAGAGGATGAAGAAGGGGAGGAAATGATCCTTGCAGATATTTTAGGTGCTACACAGTGCTACAATTTTCTGAAATACTTGTGCTGCATAGGGTTTGGTTTCCAAGTGCTTGTGGATTTTGATGGATTTAGTCTCAGTTCTACCGCCAGCCCCTCCAGGGAAGAGTTCTGGGGTAGTGCACCCGGCTTTTCTCCCTCCCGCAGGGCAGCTGCCCCGGGTGCTTCAGCATCCCTCTTGTGCGCTCAGCAAAGCATGGCTGGGACTTAAGGGTCTGTCTTGCCTCATGCAAAATGTTTGCACGTGGCTATTTTCTTGTAATTAGCGCAGTCAGGCCTTGATTTTATTTGTGACCTCAAATGCTACTAATTACAGCACTTACTGATGAGGGGTCCCCTCCTCTGCTGTGGCTCCTGTTGCTAGACTTCTGCCTGAGAAGCTGGAGCTCATCAGAGGCTTTTTCTCCATGTCACACGTGTCGAAGGTGAAAAAGCTGGGATTTTAGATGCTCGTAGAGGCTGTGGTGTCGTGTGGTTTTGGCAGAGTTCGATATAAATACATTATCCAGCTCTGCTCCTGGGTAGCAAGGGGAGCACTGAGGTGGCTGCAGGAACACCTAGCGGTCACTCAGAGTAAACCAGCCTGCCCCACTGTGACCCAAGCCACCACAGGGAGAATTAAGAACCATTCCTTAGTTTCTTGTAGCTGCCTGGTCTTGAGCAAACAGCAGCTCGCTGGGAGACACCTTCCATTAACAGACTTCTTAGCGGGCTCCAGACAAGACTTAAAAGCCTGTAAATGGTCCCACTTTGGAAAGCACTGGTTTAATCCTCTGGTTTAATGCTGAAAATGTTACATGAACACGTAAAAAAGCCAAATAAACTCAAAACTGGTAATGGCAAAATCACCTTAGTGCGAGTTTGAAGGTACTATCTGAAATATTTATTACAGTTGTATGCTCCATACCATAAAATATCCCCCGAAGTAATGAAGTCTGTAGATAGAAGAAAAATTATTGAAATGTTATCTTTATGAATGTGTAGCATTTGTACTGCAAAGCACTTTGTCATGTACTTACAGGCCTAATCAAACCTGTGTTTGTGGATCCAGATAAAGAATAATGCAATTTGAAACCCCTGAAAACAGCACTACTTGATGAGCTCTCATTTAATTCACAGTTCACAAATGCCAAAAAAATCCTGGGCTGGTTCTCAGGCTACATGTGCACATCCCTTGGAAATGGTGGGCTGGGAGAATGTGCACTAGTGAAAGAAGTCACTCTCCTCTTACTGCTGTTGTTAATATATGTGGAAAATCCTGACAGAAATGAAACCATGGGAGATGGGAATATGCCATGACTTTCAAATTTCGGTACCTGACCTCAGGATCTAAATCAGATTTAGATGGTTTCTAAATAATTGATGACAGCCAAATGTAGTCAGAGTCTTGGTTTTGAGCTAACTATTTCTCATGTGACACTGAGAGGCACGTAGCCTCTTTCACACAGGTGCCGCAGATGTGTAGCTCCTGCCCAAATTCCATCTAGTACTCTCTACCTATGCCTCTGCTGACACACTGAGTGCTATCAATCTCCCCATGAGCAGGATAGCAATAAAATACATGTGAGTGTGAGTTGTCTGTGAAGTCTGCATCCCAGGTTTGTGTCTTCCTCCCCATGATGTGAGCAGAGCCTGGAGTCTCTCCTCTGGCTGCCCTAGCAAATGCTCCAGGTTTAGACACAGTTTTCTGTACACAGAGCCAAGCCTCAATCTGTAGCCATTTTGCATTGTTTGGTGGGTGCTGTTATGAGTTAGTGTGATTTATGTTTTACTATCGCTCCTGCAAGAGCTGGCATCATTGTACAGAGCATATTTACAATCGAAAGAGATTTCTGTGGCTTCACCGAGGTGGTGGTGGATTCCATTCCCCATGTAACTATTTTTATCAGATGATCTGGGGTGGGTTTCTGTCTCTACAGCTATCATGACATGATGCATTTTAGCGTTGTTAATAGGATCCATAAGTTTCTTTCAGCATCCAGTGCCTCCAAAAGGAAACATAGGCCCACTCCCACCCAAGGAAATCTTTCTTGTATGCAAGAGCACTCATTTTCAAGCCAATCTCTTCTCCTGGGACAAGTATAAATGAATGGGTCCTTTTTTTTCCAATGCTAACTGCAGTCTGCGAGTTGTGGCGTCTCCACTGGATGCTGGAGGCAGGCAGGGGTGGGATCTCTTCCCACTGGAATCTCTGCCATGCTGCGTCTTATGATGAGAACACACTAGCTGAGTTTCCCTCCAATCTCCCTCTAATTTCAGTCTCTAGTTCTTGTGCCCATCTACACACAGCAGAGTGTGCTGCTTCTAATTAAGAAGATAATTTCAAAATATCTCTTGAACCCTTGACCTTCACAATTCCCTCAGACGACATCCATCTGGTCTAGGGAGAGCTCTCTCATGGGTTGCCACTCTTCATGCAAAAATAGGTAGGGTGTAATGTGCAAATATTTATGAAGTTCTGTTCTGGATAATTGAAACTACTGTTAATTGCTCATTATTTCAATCCAGACAGCTGATTTGTTTTTCTGCACTGCTCCCACAGGAGAAGTTGCATTTCTCTCTGCCTCAAACCCCCAAAGGCCTGATGGTTTGCATAGCATATTGTCTCTCTACTGTGTTCTCAGTAACACTTGACTGAGTAGTAAAGGTGACCGTGGCTTGTTCCAGGCATTGAGATGGAGAAGAGACAATATGTAAAGCTTTTTGGCTTTGAAACTTCTGGAGTGACTGCACTGGGAGCTGAGTGAGCATGAAGAGAGGAAGCAGAGCTGTCTACTGGGGCTCTGAGCAACATGGTAGACCTTGTTAGGAGGGTAGATGTTATAAAGCCTCCTAATATGGTAACTGCCTCCTAAATGCTAATCTGAGGTTAGTAAGAATTCACCTTTGACTCAAACTAACTCTTCAAAGGTCAGAATGGATATACCTCACTGCTGCAGAGCACATTTCACCAGAGAATTATGCATGAGTAGAGAAATCCCACTGGACAGCTAGCAAGCAAGAATGTCATTGAAAGGGAATAGCAGGAAAGGTGGTTAATACTTTTCATGAGAGACATGTAAGAGAGAGTGTTAGGGGCAATAAAATTAGTGAGGTAATCAAAGACCAGGTAATTACAAGAATGCTGCAAACAACAAAAACACAGCAAAGAACAAAAAGACAGAAGGAAAGAAATATTTTCTATACACACATATATATGAGTGTGTGTGTATGGCCTTGTATATAAAAGGAATAGGGGATCAGTAAAAGCAGCAGTGCTCTTGAAAGGAAAGATTGATGAGCTGGATATTGCTGTGGAACTGAATGTCTCATTACAGATAGCGAATGAAAAATGGTCTCTGAAAATGGGAAAAAAATTAGAAGGAACTGAAGTGAAATCCAGGCAGCAAGAAAGTCAAAGCACCTACATGTAAGTGAAGAAACTACTCCAGCTGCATCTGCAGAACCACAGCACTCAGCAGTGGCCTCTTCCGGCTCCATGACCCTCCCCAAGGGAGCAGCCTCTCCCACAGAGCTGAGGCGTGGGTCCTGGAGGAATGTCTGAACTGGGCTGCAACACAGGTGAGTATGGGCTCTGGCATTCTACATGCCGGGTCTAGAAACCACAGAGCAGCTGCCTCTATTGCTTTCCAGGGGTTTCACTCCCAGACCTTTGTTTTAGCTTAAGACAGGCAGGATGCAGCTGGAGGCAGTGTGTGATGGAGTCTTCCAAAGGGTAGTCAGTCATGCCTGGGTGACCTGATGGCTTCTTTATGTTAGGACATTGTTCTGCGAGCAGGGCGAGCCAGGAGGGCTCAGTCTCCCCACTACACACCAGAGCTTTACCAGCCCTGCCTGGCCAGCAAGCCTGGTAGCTCCCAGCCCTCAGCTGTGTCTGGGGAAACGAGGAATAATTAGGGCATGAGGAATAATTCAAACCAAGCAAAACCTAAGTAGTCTACAGCAGGAGCCAGCAGTGTGGTACCTTTCGGTCAATTCGTGAATGAAGGAATGTGCATATGTCAGACCCAAAGTCCCTGCAGCAGGAGGAGATGCCCAGTGGTTTGACCTTCTGGTTACACACTCATGGCTGCACAAACTTCAGCACATTGTGGTGTCTTAGGCACATGCTAAGTGTGACATACATGATTTAAGTTACTTTTTCTTTCTAAGAACTGCTCATTTCAAGATGCATTTAGGAAAAACACAGTAGGTTAAAACTAAAAAAAAAAGTCTCTCCCAGAAGGAGAGGTATGTCTAAAGGAAGCTGGGAAAAACCAGACAGATCAACAGTAATGTTGATAAGTTTTAATTGTAATAAACAGAAAAAAAATTGAATGAAAATGCTTTAGATAGAAAAAGAATTTATTTGGATAGTTCTTACTAATATTCAGCCTATGCCTGTTTATATTTGATATATTATACAGGGTGAAATGTCCTCATTTAATTTTTAAAAAGTGGCTTCCTGCACATAGATTGTACCATCCACCCATTTTTTTAAAAAATAAAAAAGACTTTTGTAGCTAGTGGTTGTATTAATTAGGGAAAGATGGTGGGAGTCAGGGGAAGAGGCAAATATGTCCATCTGCTATGTATGAAAATCATTGTGTTGTCCATTCTCATTTATTGCCATCTCACTGTCTTTAATGGCAAAAGCTAATGACTGCACAACTGCAGAAAATACCAAGGAGACAGAGTACACCCAGTAAGACCCTCCAGCCAAACTGAAACTCCCCATAAGATCTCCATTAATTAAAATCTCTACAGATGGGTTCTCTTAATTGTGGGAAATAGAATACAATCCCTATAATTAGCTCTCCACTCAAAGGCTTCCCCCCCCAGCGTCTGGAAGGAGCAGCAGTGATTGTTCGGCACCTCGTTTCTGGAGGATGCAGCTGACTCTCCAGAGCGCTCCACTGCCCAGGGCCCCACAACAAAACCAGTCTCATCTCTTCTCCCGGACGCCTCTACAAGCCACCACACTGCACCAAGAGGTTTTTGCCTTTGCATGGGTCACAACACCAGTATCCACTAGCACAATGTCTATTTCTCCTCATCTTGGAGGGGCATATTGGTACTTCCCTAAAGTCTTTCCTACAGACTGTGTGTACTTTCTACTGTGTGGTACCAGCAGTATACAAGGAATGTCAGCCAACCCTGTGAGAATTTCTGCCTCTGTTTCCTGAACTTATTGTTTCTTCTAGCGCAGCTCTGATGTGTTGCACTTTTTTCTCTGCTCTGTAATTAAAAGCCTTTGTCCAAATCATCAGATCTCTGTCCTGGTTACTACCTCTTTCTCCTCTTCCATCCCACTATCCATTAGTTATCACCTTCCTTTGCACACTCCACGTCCTATAATAATCTCAGTCTTCTTACTCAGAGAGTTGTTTTCCCCCGTTAGCTGATCCACTGCACTGAATCCCATCTGCTGTTCGGCCTTTCTTCTTTCATCTCCTTGAGTCAGCATGCCAAAGCAGGGCACAAAATGCCTTCTCCCTGTGGCAGCTATAAAACTGTGCATCTTGTTTTTCTCTTTTTCTTTCTGCTGCACTGTGAGGCTCTGTGCACAGTGAAGAAAACTTGCCAAGGAGTGTAAGGTGGTGCCAGGCAAAGTGAAAATTGTGTGCTCTGGCTTCAGGCTGCCCAGCATCTCCGATCCTCTGGGACAATTTGTGTGTACTGCTGGTGGTAACACAAATCAAGGCATTGGGCATGGACAGGCCCTGGTTCCTAAGGGAACAATATTACCAGGAGCAGCTGCTGCAGAGAGCACTTGCCCACATGCCTTAGCTAAGGGTTGAATCGTCGTCACTGGTGTTAAATGTCCTTGGGGTCTGCCATAGGTGAACCATGCCTGTGGAAGAAGTGGTGGCACCTGGCACGTGGTGGTTTTCAGCCCCAAAGAAATGTATTTCTGGCCATGTACCAACTCACCTGAGGAAATGTTCCACTTTTTGGGAGAGCCAGGGGACACCAGCTGGAGAGAGGTAACATGGTAGGAGCATTCCAGGGGACCTGTGAGCCTGGAAGTAAAGCAAATACTTGGGGTCACTCTGCAGATTTTAGCCCTTCCTAATATCACTGTGTAACCTGGAGGATCTACAGCTCTCCTGAATCAGGGCAGTGCTTTAGAGCTACTTTCTGCCTGCTATGACTAGCATGGACTCAGGTATCCCGTCTTGGAGGAGCTGCCACAGAGATTCTTGTTCTTGGGGCTCCCAGGTGCATCAAAGCTGTTCTCCAGGGAGCCATGGGAGCGTGGGACCAGTTGCAAAGTTGATGTGCATGGTGGCTGCAAAGGCTTCCCCAGGAAGTTGCAGCTCCTGCATGAGAAGAGTGTGGAGTGCAGAGGGCTGCCTTCCTCCCTGCCAAAATTACCAAGATGAAGGCCTCTGCTGCAAGTTCAGAGCACATCTAGCTCACAACTGTCGCAGAAAAAACAACCCAAGAGAAGAAATGATTACACATGAAACTGAGGTAGGTGCTGTGAAACGACCTGGTGCCTTGCCCATGGACTTGACTAGGGAAATGTATGTCAAATAACATGGGCTCTCCAAGCCAGCCCTGGCCAGGAGCAGCACATTCAAAAGGGAAGAATATGTACACAGAAGAGGGGCAATATTAAAAAAGCCATCTGATTTCCCTTTCTGCCACTCAGTATTTATTTTACTGCAGTATGTGGGTACCCACACAGTACAAATAATTGGATGCTAGTACCAAAGGCATTTCCATGCTATGCAGCACTGTTTTGCTGCTGCTCCCCATGCAAGAAAGCCAGTCACTGAAACACTGATGGTTTAATGCTTATATGCCTTTTCTTTGGTCTGCAGCAGCATTGCCAGAATTTTCAATCTATGGCACTTGGGTTTTTTCCTGATATTTGGGCGGAGTTCGTTTCAGGAACCCAAGTCTGCTTTTAATTGGTGTTTCATAAAACAGGGGTTTTTTCCTTGGAAATAAGTCAAGCATTGCTATCACTGAAGTCGCTTGCTCCCTGAGATAAGCTGTCAGTTGCTGTAAAATACTAGGGTCTGCTGACTACTCTGCAGACAGTTTAAGGCATTAAAGAATTACACATTTTGCTCTTTGTAGACAAGCTAGACATCCTTCAAACTGCAAAGGTTCACCTTCAGGGTGGGCAGCACTTTTCTGAATTGAAGCAGGATCCCTGTGCTTGTGCCCACATAAGGCACTAACCTGCATCTCAGAGGCCTGTGTCCAGTTCTCTACATATTCTAGAGCAATTCAGTTCACATAAAATTTTCAAAAATGATGGAATCCTCAGACTAAATCCTCAAAAATTACATAGGTACTGTAAAAGGCTTTCACTGTAAGTCAATTTTGAAAATACATGCCCGAGAAAATAAGAAAAGGTAAGCATATTTGTGCCATGTAAAGCCATAGGACATCATGCAGTACTGCCATACAGGGCCTTGAGATGTCCCTTTGTCACACTCCTTGAAGATGGTGTACCACTCCTTTTGCTCTTGTGCACAGTATTTACTTTCTGCTATACTCTCATCTCCGCTGGGGTGGCTCCACCCAGTCCTTCTCTCTGAGAACCCACAGAAAGAGCAGTCCAGTCTAAACCATTGTTTCTGCATGCAGTGTTCTTTAAAAAATGAGTTCATTCACCTGGCAGAGGGATTTGTAGAAAAGTGCAGAACACCAGGTGGGATGCAGCAGAAGAGAGACACTAGAGACAAATCTAAGCATGTGTTTAAGGGCACCGCTGGGGTGCTACTGTAACCCCTCAGTCACCAGCAGACTTGCAGCTAGATAATTTAACACCAGTCTTAATTGTACATAATATGGGATAAACAAGACAAAAATCCCTTGTTTTTTCTCACTAGCACCGAGCCGGCTATAAGCTGAGTCCCACACTGTTTCCCACAGTCTGCAGCAGCCCAGGGGTGCCACAGCCTCCGCTACCCTGCATCAAGCCAGAAGTGGTATAAAAACACAGGTTACCTGTCTCCAGAGGGCAAGCCGTGCTGCCACTGGAGGGTCTGTTCTCTGAAAGGCTTGAACTGCTCAAAGGGCAGACTTGCTCCTCACTGACCTAGAGTGCTTCTGCACATTCTTAAAGCTGGGATGTGGCATGGGAGGACTTTTCTTCATTCACTGCTTGCAAGAAGACTGATTCAAATTTTTTACATCCTTCTCCTTCTACCAAGTGTATTTAATCTGCAGGGATATACCCAGCAAGTGATTTTTCTTTATAGAGTTTTGCTAGCTATTTCAAGAGACTGCTTCATGAAAATTGCTATCTCAGTGAATGTAGCTTGTAAACATTTCTGATGACCTAATTAATTTTGCTGAAGTCTCTTTAGTAGAAGCATTTCCTACATAAAGGCAAGGTACCCTCTGTCACTCAGTGAATTTTTAAATGCCTCTGGTTTTTTTTTTCATTTTTCTTTAATGATCTTTGTTGTTGAGCCATCAGATATCATAACTGGAATACAAACTTTTCTATCCACTGCATGTGTTAGAGTGTAAAACTGAAAGTATTGATTCAATTGTACACTCAGCTTGTGAGAGGCTGTCTGCTTTTCTACTGCTTACTGAGTAAAAAGCAGTTCTGCTTAGCTTTTCCTGCAGAAGGTATCCTGCTAGCTTTTCACACCACAGGCTTGTTCCCAAGCCTCCAGAATCACAGGGGTTTCATCACTGATTTAATTAATTTTTTAAAACTCTTTATTATGTAAGGTATGTTATAGGCAGTAAGGTGATATAAAGTCTGATCCTGTCTGTACTAAAGTCAGAATGAAATTCTAATGGATTTTTATGTTGCTGGATTAACTCATGTATTTTCAGGGCAGGGAGGACTGTGAAACATACCTGTCATACCTGCCCTGGCATAAGCATAGACAGAGATTCTAGTCTGAAATCCTTATCCATAATCACGTGGGAAATCACTAGATTTAATAGACTTACCAACTCCACAAAACCAAAGCACAGCCTGGCAGTTCTCATATCAGTCATTCTAGGAGTGACCTGTGCACGCCCAGGCATCTCCACCCAGAATAATTTCTTAGGTGTAAAATGGCAGGCTGAAATCATCCAACATAAAAGAAAACATGGTGTGTCAAAATACAGTAATCTTTGGACAGTTAACTTAACAGTTATTGGGATGGATACCTGTCCTTTCCACTGACTTCTCCGGGAAATGGAAACTACTGCTTTTTTTCCTCAGCTTTGTCCCATGCAATGCTATAGTCGAAGGTAAATACAAGTGAAATGTATTTGCTTCTCTTTTGAGCAATGTCAACTTTAACTGCTTTTCATATACCAAACTCATTTTATATATTTAAATCTGCTTTCTGTTTTGCTTTCTACCATTGATGTGTTGCAGTAGGCATGAGCCTGTCATAGAAATGCAAAGGAAAAAGACCCTCAAAGGGGTTGGTGCTTCTGGCTTCTTTGATTTGCTGATGTCTTTCTTCATCTTGACTTGTTTTCCCTCTGACAGTATCTAATGTCTCTCATATGAGACTTCTTCCTTTTTGTAGTCCTGTTAGGGTGAATTGTGTGCAATGGCATTTCTTAGGAGGGCATTTTTATAAATGTTCATGTATGCTGAATGAGTCATTCTCAAACATAGGCCATTTGGTCTGAGAGGGGAATTTAAACTTGGGAAGAAGCAATGGGATTAGAAACACTGGAGAACAGCAGTACTTGCCACTAGCTAAATGTAGCTGGAAAGATAAAATAATTTTGTGGAAATAACTCCACGCTACTTAACTTTTTTCAAAACTTCTGGGGCCAAATCTGACCCATTAATATTTTTAATTTTGTGAGTTTCCAGTAGAAATATTGATGCACGAGAAGTCACAAACTGACAGTCAATGACTCATCAGTCTTATTTTATAGCTTGCTTCTGCCTCTCAGCTCTTCTAATCAAATATTTATTGCTTGGAAATGCCCTCCCAGTGCATCCTTACTGGTTAATTAGAATCCCCTCACTGTGACTCTGAAACCTCTCCCACAGATCGAATGGAGCAGACTTCTGCTTCTTACCCAGGCAAATCTTCCAGCAGCTCCCTGGGTTTGTGCAGGGTGATGTTGAACCCAAGGTGCTGCTGAGACCCTGCTGGCTCTGCTGGCAGCCACAGGGAAGCCATGGCAGCTCCTGCTTGGAGAAACCCCTCTGTCTTCATCAGTGCTCAGGGTCCCAACCTTCAAGTTCAGTGAAAGCTGTTGAAATTGGAAGAGGACTAGTCTTCTGTTGGAGTGAACTGGAGCAATGGCAGTTAATTAGAAAACAAACAAGCAAACACACGTCACCAAACCACAAACATAAAGCAACCCACGTCTTCTCCAGCTCCACTGATAACTTTCCCTGTGGGCCTAAGTCAAACATAAGCAAAGTCCAAAGATTAGATCTACTACTTCTCTCTGATCAAGACAAGCACCAATTCAAACAAGTTTAGTCTAACGTGATCTGTCTTTCCTAAAATCACATTGCCTTTTGGTCCCCCTTTTCCCCCTGCATCTTGATTGTTGTTTTCTCCAATATCTGTTTGAAAAAGTTGCACATAATAGAGGTCAGACTAATGAACTGTACTTTTAAAACTATTTCTTTTCCCAGCTCAAGATCTGACCCCAAATCTTTAAAATTGTTTCCGTCATTTAGGTGCCTGCACAATTTCCACTACTTCTTGTATGTCAACATACATTGCAATACCTATGGAAGATATGCATAACCTTGTACTGTCAGTGTACACAGATTTTCTGGCTGTTCAGCACCAAATAAGGTTTTCAAGAAGTTGAACCAGATGCAGTTTAAAACTCTACCATCATCCTTACATTTGTACATATGACTGCGTCTGCTCAATACTGCCATTTTATCAATAGTTAGCAAACAGGCAAAAATTTGAATCTGTTTCATTTGAGTCTTTCAGATCAACAGAAAGAGTGTCTTTGGGATTTTTTTTTTCATTCCTATGCAAAAATGTCATCAATTATTTATCAAAGCAGACTAGATTTCATTGAAGATCTGACTTCCTGCAGCATGATACAGTATACTTAAATGTTGAAGGTGCATTCTCTCTTAAAAGGCTGCATACTAGAGTAGCTTTTAACTGCAATATGAAATGGATCCCCTGGTAAAGCCTAAATGAGTGTACATGTGAAATGTGGGCTGCCATGTTTTCACATGCAAGGAGCTTTAACATAAGTACTGAAACTGTGCATAACAGGCTACACAAATGGTCCTGTGAGACTTCAGCAGAAAGCCTGTAGGATTGTCGTGCTTCTCCAGGGGTGGGGCACAGCAGGGATGTTCACCCCTGTACAAAGGGCACATAGGCCCCAAATCCAGATTGGCTTTGGAAGAAGAAATGGGGGCACGACAAAAGCTAATTTCAAGGCTGGGTGTTTCTTTCCTGCAGACATTTCTGATGACCCTCACCCTGGCTAACAAAGAATGCCAGGCCATACCAGGACTGGGGTTACTGAGGGAAGTGGGGATGTTTGCCAGATTGGGACTCAGATCTTGCATCAACGCTGAGCAAGCAGCTTCTAGTATTTATTTTAAAGTTTTGTTGGCTCAGTTGAAGCCATGCCTGTCATGATAATTATGTTCAAATGCAAGCTAAAATGACTTAAAGACACACTTAGAAGGACTGTGAACCCTGTCAGAATTGATAACCGAGGCCTCACTTTCTTTATTATTTTCACATGCTCAGTTTATTGAATATGTACAGAGAATGAATTGAAAACCAAGTGCTGTATTTGTGAGACATTTAAATTATGTATTAGCAGCTCGAGACACTGTGGTTAGCCATTAAATAAATAATCGTAAACAGACCAATTCAGAATGATCTATTTCTATATTTATGTTCGCGGCCTAAGAGAGGAAATGGATGCTTTTCATGGAGAGGAAAAAAATCCATCCATCATGGGGTCCTCCAACTAAGGTATCCAGTGCTAGTATTTAGTATACCATTTAGTACATAGTATACCATAAAAATGGTATTTTAAAACATAGTATCGAATAGGTTTCTAGCATCTCCTAGGAGTGGAAGGCAGCCAAGTTTCTTTGTGTCACCTTTTTGTTTTCTATATGAGGTATATATTCATTTTGAGAGAACTGTAGGAACAGTTTGTTGTCTGGGCTTTCTTTTTTTTTTTCTTTAAGGAAATTGTTTTCTGTTAATTAAATTGGAATTCATCCCACTGAAACTCACCTGCCACAGAGCTCAGCAGGCAGGAAAAGGCAGTCCTGCTGGCCTTGAAAAACGGTAGCAATGCTCCAATTAATTGCAGTTGGACCAGAAAAAATGGCACTTCTCACAATGACCTCATGGTTTCAATGTGTGCCCTCAATTGTTTGTGCATTTCTTTTTACAGATGCAGCTCCTGGAGTCATGACAGCCTTGCTACATTTCAGTTGTCCTTGTCAGGAAGAAAAGAGGGAGAAGTTTCTCCCTCTACCTATGGATGAGAACGAAAAAAGGGACTCTTAGGACTCAGGCATGAGAAGGTATGTAAAGGTGTCTCAGGTTTTCATAGTAAACTTACTCCACAAATGCTTTTTTTGAGTCTTTGCATCATAAATTTAAGAAACCAGAGGTTGGTTATGCTGCAGCAGAATCAGGCCCTGTTGCTCAGAGCTGTAAGTTCAGTTATGCAGGTGACTTTCAGAGCTGATGAGAAGTTAAATGCACACCTGGAATGTATAATCCTCAAGCACATGACTGACATGGGATGTAACTTTCTTAAAGTATCCTACCCCACGGTCTGTTTGGGCAAAATACCCCGTCTATCGGAACACATTAATGTAAGTAAAACGTAAGTTAGCAAAGATTAGATGATATTTTGGATTCTGCTCAACATTTTGATAATTGTATTATTTATCTAATTTACATCTCAGTTTGGTTGAGAAAAGTAAATTTCAAGTGTTTTTTAGTTAGTTAGTTTGTGTTTTTTTAAATCTTCTGGTTAATTTAAGGTTTCTATTCTCCATTCTTAACTGTAATTACAGTGCTGCTGCTATTACAGTGCTGTAATAGCAGCAGTAGGTGCTCTAAGGGAGTCCTTGGCTTTGGGGGTTATCTTTCTAGTGGAATATGTACATAGAAGAAGCATTTGCTGTTTAAAGAAAAGAATCTTAACCTGCTAACTTCCCTCCAATTTTATGTGCTGACCTCACTGGATTACGTCAGCAGAGATCTGAACCCATGTGGGAAACCTGAGAAGCTGTATCCAGGTGTCAGGAATAGGACCTCCTATATTAATACCTTGTAAATACGGGAACAAGCTGTTCTTTGGAAAGAAGAAAAATTGCACAGCTCTGTATGTGAATGATGGATCTGTTACACTTGCACAATTTCAGTAAAAATTCTCCTGGCAAGAAAAATGTTCTGGGAAAGCATCCCTAAAAAATCCAACACTGCCAGTAGTGTCAACCATGCAAACACCACCTCTGTGTATGTCATCGTATGTAAATCCTGCATAAATGTTTAACTGAGATAAATGTTTAACTGAATATTTCTGCTATTTTCCTCTCACCCTGAGAGCTGTTTGCTATAGTAAACAAATTCTAATGTTTATGTACGCAGACACCCACCCTGTCTCACTCCATCATTTAGCTTTTATTCTGCAGAATTATTCTCTCCGGTGATGCAAGGCTGCTGTAATAGCTCCACTGAGGGATCCTGCCTCCCAAAAGAGAGCTGTACCAGTGAGGTCAAACAATAAAAACTGGGTCAGTGCACTTTAATGGATATCTGAAGTTCTTTTAATCAAAAGCAAAAGGCACTGCCATGGTCTGTCTATGATTGGAAGAGATACAGACAAGGATAGAAAGCAGATCCCTCACTTTCTCTGAAAGTTAATCCAGGTAGAACAAAAATTGCCTTTACAAAAGAGGAAAAATACTGCAATTAGGCACTTGGCAGCCACGCAGTCATGGTGAGCAGAGGAGTCCACAGTGGTTCATGCAGGTGGGTACTGTGTTTGTTCCTGGAGGCAAAGCCATGGCATGGAGGTGAGAGGTTTCTTCAAGGCTGGAGAGATTCTGGAGTAGAAACAGGGAGAAAAAGAATATTTTGTGATGCCACACTTGCTGCTGTGTCCTCTGGAGCCCTGCACACGGAACAGAGGAAACTGTGAGATGTTCACTGAAGCGTCAACAATTTTCTCCCCTCTCTGACTGGTGAGTACTGTTGTTAAAATAAACTCTTTCCAGCTATCCTCCTCATTGCTCCTACAAACCACAACAGTAAAGGTGGCAGGGATTGCCTTCCTCTGCCTATGAGTTACTAGGAAACATTATCTGTACCCTTAATTACTGTCTAGTCCTTTGTTGCCTAGAAATTATTTTCCTTGACCCTAAAGGAGAGCACTGCACTGGGTCTGCAGCATACATCATGTCTAGTCTTGTGCTCAGATGTTGTAGTGATGGCTGTTTTAAAACTCGGTGGATAGAAGAAGAAGGCTACATAAATACCTTAGAAAACCTGCAGAGTGTGTTTGTTGTTTGTAGCTGAGTTAGGGTTGTTTGCAGGAGAGTGTTTCTGTGCTGTGGGATGTTGTACTTAGTGCTGAAGGAAGGAAGTCTTTCCTTTCTTTGCTAGGAAAGACTTACCTTGGTGTGGTTGTGGATGACAAACCTGCCACAGAGACATTCATGCAGCTGTCAGCAGGCAAGTTGTGAAGAGGAAAAAGCAGTCACTGAAGAATGCTGCCTGATGTTTGTATGTGTCCATTCAGCTTCAGCCCTGCTCACTCCAGCCTGGTTTTGGGGGCTGCCACAGGTGATGCAAAGCAGCACTAAGGCAGCTCAGGCTGTAGCAAGAGCAGTCTCATCCCTAGATGAGAAAACCCACCAAGGCACTGTCCCTGTGAACACAAGCATAACTAATTTTACATGGTAGGGGCCCGTGGGGTGGCAGGGTGCTGGGGGAGTCGGCAAAGTGACTGTGTGTGTCTGGCAGTAGGAAGAAAACTCTCTTGGAGCAGTTTTGCCACTGATTTCAGCAGAGCTGGGCTTTCGGCACTGGTGATGCTGCACAAAGAAGAACGCTCCCATCCTACACGAGCTCAGCTGCTCTGAAGGACGGGTGTCCTACCACAATTTGGAGCAAAAACTTGGGGACTGGAGATAGCAGACAAAGCACAGAGCCATGGTGAAACAGAGCTCTGTTCTTCCATCTTTACACAAACAAAAGTCCCATTGAAAACTGTAAGACATTGAGTCCTCTGATTGAAATATATATATAAAAATACATGTAAAAATTTTCTATATTACAATTTCAGCTCTACATTTTCCCTTGATTTTAATTTTCTCTGTGGAGTTCAAATACAGAGTGTTCCTTCACAGCTTATTTTCAAAGCCTTTTTTTGACTTTCATATTTAAACTTATTTAAGGCCCTTAGATTTTTCTCCCAGCTGTGGAAGGCAAAGACAGGAAGAGATAGAAAAGTCAAAGACTCTTTTACAGTCCTGGAACCTTTAAAGAGCATCCTTGAAATATAGAAAAAAAACCCCACAATAAATAATGCTTCAATTTTTTAAAAGGAAGTTATCTTTTTGAATATAGCCTTTTCCCATTTTAAGGGTATGAAATAATTAAAGTGTGTATATGCATAATTATGCATTGTGTCTATATCTGCAAGTATTGTGGGGGTTTTTTTCTCACTTTTGCTCCTATTTTCTCTCTCTTTTGTTACCAATCAGGCTCTGCTTCCCAAGCAGGTGCCCTTGGAAAGGAGAAATGCGTGAGCTTATGCCAGAATCATTGTCCTTGTTCTTTGGCAAAACCAGGTTTCTGATGTGTCACATGCAGCACATGCCGTTCCCAGGCAGGAGACTATCTCAGAGATTTTGCTCAGCAAGGATGCATATTGCTGTCTGAGGTTTTCTTCCCATCCTTCCCTGTAGTTAATGTGACCGTGTCAAATTTTCTTTGCTTGTTCTGGGGAGAAAACAGCAAAGTTCGGCATTCAAGCAGATTTGTGCAGAAATAAGCATGTGTGTCCAGGTGCATCTCGGACATCTGAGCATCCCTGGGTGACTGAAGCTCTCATTAACAGGGCTGCAGTCTTGGTCTTACCCCTTTGCAGGTCTGAGGAGCCCAAGGTGCCTGGACCAGCTTGTTGAGCCCAGCTGGCAGAGGCAGCTGGCAGATGCAGCAGCTTGTGCAACAGTTTTTGGGCTCTAAATCTGAGACTGGGTAGGGGGGAGGCTCTTGGGAGCCCTTTGCTCCCAAGAGCAAAGACTGTGAGGTGAGGGGACCACATCCACTAGCAAGCTCTGGTAGCCTAGAGTTCATCTGCCCTCTGCAACTTGTATTGCTGTAAGATGCCAATTCACTGAAATGCTTTGCAGACATTTGCCTGTTTTAGTAACCATTTGCTTGAGTGACCAATGGTGAGAGCACTCAGCCCTGACCTGTATTGTGCAGACTATGATTTCACCCTACAAACCTATGCCCAGGTAAGACTTTTGCTTGCTGTCCCAAATACCTCAAGAATTTTGATGTGCCTAACCTCATTCTGGGCAGGGATTGGCAATGTCTGAAACTACAGCTTTCTTTTTCCCTCTCAGACGGCAAAGTTTTATTTCTTTATCTGCCAAAAAATCTGAGAATTTTCATATTGCAAAACTTGATTTATTGTAGCACATTTTTCCTGTACTGTTCTTCCTCCTCCAAAAGCCTCTTTCTCTATAGTTTTTCAGACAACTCATTATATCTGTCTGTATGACATTTAGAAGCTCAGTGGCTAGAGAAGAAGGCAGGGAAAGAGGCCATGTTCCCCCAGGAGAGACACAAAGCAGTTTGGTGCTGGAGCCACTCAGCTTTATGGGGTGGGCTCTCTCCTGAATTGCTTTTCACATGCTGGAAGCTTTGTGCTCTAGCAGGAGCAGTTGGGTTTGGTTTTTCAAGAGTAAAGTAAACTATTCACAACCCTAGGGGGTGTCTTTTAAATATTGAGGTGCAGGGTTATCAATCAGAAAACCTAGGGAGCATGGAGGTCATCCTGGAGGGTTTCCTCCAAGGTGAGTTTCTCACAGACCCTTTTCACCCTGGATAAGAGGGAGATTTTCTTCCCACGGAGGAAAGTCCTCTAACTGAAGCTGAGCAGGACAGCTTTCCACTTAAAAAGCTTCCAGCAGCACAAGGTGCTGCCTGCTGCTTCCTGTCAGCAGCTGTGTAGCCTCCAGGTCATACACAGGTAACTTTTTTGGGTGTCTCTCCTGAAGCTTGGGGACATTGTCAGGGATGCTGTGTTTGTAAAATACCCTGTTAATATAGCTGGGAAGGATGATGAGTTAATTCCTTTCTCCTTTATTTTCTCTGGATGAAGCATTTATTTGTGCAGTGTAATTAGTAGGGGTTTGTGCAGGTGTCTGCCACCTGAAGCACACCCAATTAAGTCAGGAGACTCAAAAAAGGGCTGTGAGACTCACAGAGAGCATGAGAGAGAAGGGCATACTGAGTGGGAGTAGCACTTCAAGGAAGACTTCCACTGCAACCCTGCTCACAGCTTGCCCTGAGTCCTCCTTGCTTCCCAGAAACAGTTGTTGCAGTAGCAGTGTAACCCACTGAATGAGGAGGGATGGTAGAAGGAGATGAAGGGATGTGGGCACCATAGAGGGTGGAAGAGTTTGCCCCTCACTCATGGAATGGACACTTTTTCCAGCCCCCAGTGTCATGATAGTGATGCTTAGCTGTTTGTCACTGCCATTAAATTTTGATCCCACTGGCCAAATTCATCAGTTTGAGAGAAATTTAGGAGTCTCAAAGTTAATTATATGTTCTCAGCAGATCTATGAAGAGGCTCATTAAATCAAGAAGTTGGGCCCAGGCAGGGATCCATTAAGGGGGTCCATACTCATAGCTCACTCTACCTGATGCTGATCCAGCATTTTGCCCATCCATGTGTCAGTGAAAGCAGAGGGTAGGAGCTGATTACTGCTGGGATGGTGAGGATTGTTGGAGAACAGAAAATGTAAATCTGTGGAAACACAGACTCTAATTATTTCACTGCTTTTTAAATGAATGTGGGGGAGAAGGAGGAAGAGCTATCGTTACTAGGATGCTCGTGATTATTAGGACAAATCCATTAGAGCCATGAAATTAATATTCTTAAATGTGTTGAGTCTCTGGATGTTCTTATTCATAAGTCACTTTTTTCTTTCTCTCAGATCTTTTGCTAGATTATTAAAAAATAATTAGAGGCCCAGTTAGAGCTCAGGGTGGCCAACCGTGTGAATAGGACTGTACGTGAGCAGAAGCTTATCAGATAAAAGCTGAAGAAAATCCCAGACAGGTCTAAAGAAAGTGTTTCCAGAGCCCAGGAAGGGGAGAGAAGCTGAATGTTCTGCCTGTATATGAAATACATCTCTCCAGTTCGATATTTCAGAGATTACCCGGAAGGGGCTGTTGTGACTTTATTTCTTAAATGTGTCAGAGAGACACTTCTAAGATAGTACATGTATTTCAACTCCCTTTTGTGACAGTTGCAGATTCTCAGCAATGCTTGTTATGAAGTCTTGTTCTCAAGTGCCTTTTAAAAAAAGCTGTAGAGCCACACTTATCCCAATTTCTATGGGGACTTGATAGATTTTCTGCATGTTATACGACTCTCAGCATCTCATGAACAACTCAAGTATTTTTCTATTTTAAAATGGCACAAACTGACTTCTCAAATCAGAGATTGAAACATGACATTGAAAATGTTTGTTCTTTATATTTTAAAAACAAACACATTCTGCTCCTGCAAATGCAGGTCGCTCAGATCTGCCTAGACTGCAGGATAGGACTTGGGTGTTAGGGTCTTTTTCTGCATCACTTTAAGTTGGGATCATTCATAATAGGCTGTGTAACAGCACATGGGGGCTCCATTTGAAATTGGGTTTCCTTGGAAGCACTATCAGTCAGCCTCATATTAAACGCACTGCCTGATTTGAGGATCTTCTCCCACAGATATATAAGGTGAGGGGTGGTGGGGGTAAGGAAGTAACCCCAGGTGCTGGTGAGCCTGGGTAGTGGAGGCAGGGACAAGAGCAGGGATTTCCTCGGTCCCAGCCCGACATCTCTGCTAAAGCTGCCCTCCCGCAGAGCCCCCGTCTTGCTGTGGCTCAGCCCGTGGTGGCAGGCACAGGAGCTCTTGCTCAGCCTCTTGCTGGTGGAAAGCTGCTCTTTCTGCAGAGCTTTGGTGCTCAGGCAGAAGAGGCTGGCTTGCTAATTGGAAAGCATTGCTTTTGCTGACAGACATGCCTCAGGAGCTGCTCAGCTGGTGGCACTTGCTTCCCTCAGTCATTCTGGAGCAACGTAAAACACTGTGCCAAACTCTGCCACAAGCCTGCACATCTGCCAGGCAATATAATTAGAAATAATCAGGCACTGGTATCCATCCAGGCCAACTCCACATTTGGGGTACTGCTTTGCTGCCAGTACAGCTGAAATTAACCCCTGAGCGTGATATTGTCCTGGCAGCAACAGTGCTGTGTGGCTGCACAGGCTAGGCAAGCAGGCAGTGAGTCCAATTGGTTGTGTAGGTGCTGCCCATGATGCACTAGATTTGATAGTTTGCCATAATGTCCTTTTGGCATGATTTGGTGGGTGGAAGTAATGGGTGTAGAAAGCATCACAGTCAATCCCAAAAGATTGAAAGCAGCAGCCCATGCAAGCCAGAGCAAACCTGTCCTGTTGTCCAAAGCTGTTTTGGTATAAGGCTCTTTGGTGCCTCGGGTACCATACGCCACAAGCCTTTGGCTGCTCTGGTCTTTTGTTTGCTGGATGAGCATGAGCTGGCTTTGTTACATGGCACCATTGTTACTGCTAGCAGAGCTCTCATTTACTTTGATAAATAACGTACTGAAATGTGATTGCCATTCTTCCATGTGCTTTCGCAGCACAAAGGTGTTATTTTCAATTCTTGGGCAACTTTCTGTATCCACACAGGAAAAAAAAATGGGGAGCTCATTGTCCACAACTTGTGAAACAAATCAAAATTCTTCCTCCTGTACAAAATCCCCACAGTAAAAGTGCTGTAAGACAGAATTCAGAATCCCTTGGGCCTTACTTGACACATCGTATGCTAGAGAAATCCCCAAGCTATTTACTGCTTTTTGTAATAGGAAGAGGGATTTAAACAGGACTCACGAAAATATTTCCTTTGCACTTTCGAGCTGGTGCTCCTTGTCTTCTCATCTCAATCTCTTTACTGATTTGTCTCTTCTTTCCTTCATATCCTTATCTGTGAAATTTTTTAGACAATTAGCTGTTTCTTGTCACCCTTGGTCCTATTTCTTAAAACTGGGAATGTTAAGATAGCTGGCAGTACTCATGCATAGCTCCTTCTCATCTTTTCCTTGCTCTGACAGCATTTCTTAGGTCTGTCTTACATTCAGACCCATTAGATTTGTATTACTGGAATACAGCTAATAAGCAGCATGATTTTTATCCAGATTTGTGTAAGTCATTACGATTTATTTTTACCACAAAGGTGGCATGATTTTGGGAGCAGGGATGCTGACTTTGCTGTGGCCAGGAAGGGAGAGGATCTGTGCTGGAAGCAGCACTAGAAGCACACAAAGCAGTGGCATTCTCTTCCCTGCCTTGTCTTTAGTAGCTGTGTGAACTCATTCAAATTGTTTTCCCAGTTAAACTGAGCACTAAGAATTAATAATAATCTAGAAGAATTGTAATTACTTCTCCTGCTCTTCCTGGAAGTTAGGAGTCCTGCTAGCCATGTTTACCTCAGAGCATTCAGATTTCTTTTTTGTTCCTCAGTAAAAGTGCACAGACAACCACGTCTCTGTTCTGGCGTGACAATGCAATTAGAAAATTGTATCTTTAAATACCAACTTAATCTAATCTGGGACAAAAACAATAAAAGGCTTTAATCATAATTGCATGGTGCCTGCAGGCTGTCACCAGAGGGCAGAGACAAGGTTGTTCATTGCCACGTGTGGATAGTTTAGAAATTAAATCCCCTTTTCACAAAGGCAATAAATTCTGTTCTCACTTGTGTCCTTTCCAAATATTTCAGCTCTGTAACCAGATAGCTCATTTCACCAGCATCTGTCAGAGACTTTCTCTTTCTTCTGTCAAGCTATGTACAAAGGGGCAAGGAGAAATGTCTTTATAAAACTACACACACTTGACTTTGTAACATCACAGCTTACATGAAATACTAGCTCTAAATACAAACAGGGTACTAACTTTTCCTTCGTGGGGATTTTTCCACTGTTTCGTATTTATAGTGCACGCAGTCTGAGGATTCATCCCACCCTGGGTATCCACATCAAGTATGGGGAGGGATTTACTGGGAATGCATCTTTGATCAAGAACTGCTCTCACACATTACACGTAGAAAACTGGAATGGTTTCAGCTGAGAAGAATAAGGGTTTTAAATCCCAAACCAGTAAGGTACAATTTGTACACTGCCTACCCTGCGTAGGAAAGGCAGATTCTGAGAACTTCTCCATTTTCCATTACCTAAGTTGGAAAGACAGCAAGGGTTTTGAGAGCATCAGTGGCAGGCTATGAATTCATTTCTGTTCTGGTGAATACTGTGAGAGTTTTTGCACCAGGAAACCAGCTCAGTCTTAGACATTGAAGCAAGGCACATCAAGGCACACCCCACCCCATCAAGGCACACCCCACCTTGGCAAAATCCCTGGCAGCAAGGGGTAGTCATTGATTCAAAATAGCTCTGTCAGTGTTTCCACTTGAGGACTGGCACATGGAAAATCCTACTACAGAGGGAATGGGCAGAAGTGCCACAGGCTGACTGTTTAAAAGAGAAATGCCTTCCATCAGGAACAGGCACTCTCTGGAGTAAGAGGCAGAAGTAGGAGACTTGAAGTCCCTGGGTTTCCTGCAAATGTCAAGGACCTAATGCCAGCATGGGTACCTGGTGGAAGGCCAATGTGTTCAGTGTTCTGCTTTTCCATGACTGCACACCTCTTTGTAATTTATAAGTAACTTGGTTTTGTTTAGGAAGAGGCTTTTATAAGTCCTTGCAATTCTCCTTGGTTGCTCCCTGGATAGCTAGACTGAAAATGATCATCTAAGGACTCTGTACCTTGGGGGGGACTGAAGCTCCTGGATCCAATGATGCTAGGCAGGAAACATGTGCAAGAGACCAGAATTACATACAGGACCTGAGTGCTGCTTATAGCCTTGGAAGGAACAAGGCAGGCTGGCTCCTAAGGACAGCATAGGAATAAAACGGAATTCGTGAGTCCTAGAGCACAGATTAAGTAAATATAATCCAATGTACTTTTTGTTTTAGCATATAATAAAACATTCAGCTCTGTATGTATTCCTCTCTGAAGAGTGAAAAAAGATTGGAAGAATCCATAGCTTGGAAAGGATTTCTCCTATGTCTGAAGTCTAGTGATGCAGAATGATGCTGGGTGCTATTCACAGTATTCCCAGATCTTAAAATTCACCACTCTGCACAATGAAATAAAACTTAAGCTTATCTAGGACAATGTCCTAAATGTGACACAGAGCCCTTATAGGAGGCTAAGTGGGTATGCAACAAGCAGATTCAGCATCACCGGTGTTGACTATGTTGATACAGCTGTGGTCAGGTTTTTTGCCATTAAATTCCCTCTTGCTCCCATCTCCTGCAGGTTTGATGATGAGCAAAGGCATCAGCATGTGCAGAAGCTCAGCACGCATGAGAGTTTGGCAAAAAGGAAGAGCAGCAAAAAGAGCAAGGGAGCTGTGGTTCTTTAAGCATGTCTAGTTTTAAGGAGCTACTGGTGCAGGGTGCACATGAGAACTTGAGAGACAACATTTGCAATTACTTGCACTCTTGCAATTCAGGTAGTGATGTTTCCCTCTCCTTTCTCTCTCCACACTCCTGCTGGCTATGGCACTAGTGCCACCCCCAGGGAATGTGTTTTTCCACGGACATCTCTTTGCTACCAGCTTCCAGACAACTCCATAGTTGGTCCTCAAGTAAGAGGCAGAGGCTCAATCCTGCTTTCTCCTTTCCATCCATCCTGTTGTTTAGATAGCTAATATGATGAGGGATCAGATACTTATGTATTTCTGAACTTATATTTGAGATCAAGACGAGAATAAAATATATAGGAAAGCAGATTTGCTCTTTCACCCATCGCCTTTTCCTGATCTCCTAAGGACTTAATCAGAATCCAGTTTTTCCCCACCTTATACCATGATATTTTATTTTTTAATTAGAAAAATATTTATACACTAACTCTGGCAATAGAAGAAAGGAAGAAGGGAAGAGCCTTGGCAAAACATGTAACAAATATATTGTAGGGTAATGTTGCTTTTTCCTGCCAACCAATGTTTGGGGTCTGCAATTTATTTATTTATTTTTACATCTTTAAACCTTAAATTTTTGTAAAGTAATCAGACTATAACTCTGGTCACACTTACCTGCCCACAGTTTTAGATTAGTTTCACGGTCATGATATTGATCCACCTTAAAACAGAGGCAAGACAGTTTGACTGCAGTAAATATTTCAGTGCTCAGCCGGGCTTGTGTTATTTCTCAGTGCATTTTTCATGCTGAACGTCTAAGACTTAGATTTTGGATTATTGCAGTGTCTGTAGCTTTTTACCCCAAAATGCTTTTTTGAACTGTCTCACTTCAGCTATGCCTTAGTGCAGCTTTGGTTTGGGAGAAGTTTTGTTACACAGAGCAATGCTACCAGGCTATGTGATGATCTGCAAGAAGACTGAAGAATGTTGCTTATTTTGTTTTTGCTTATTTTAGTAGAACTGAGCCCAGTTTTTCATCTCATGACTATGGAAACTGAATTTCTGATCCAGCTTGTTGTTCCCACACTCTTGGGACAACCAGTGCTTCCAGAAAATTGCTATCTGTCTTTTGAGGTGGATCCAGAGAGGTAGGCAGCAGACGGCTGCTGCCAGTGAAGTTGATTTGTGCCAAGTACCATTAAACAACCAGATTTGGAATCTATAAATGATCTCTTGGGTCTGCTGTTCATCACTTCAGTGCAATGGCTTAACTGGAGTTAAGCCTTCACTCAGCAAGTGTGGAAACACTTTTAATCAGAAGCAGGAATCATTGGACCAGCTTGCCAAATCAGATTAGGAGCAGTTTATATGACCACTGTAAGTATCTTAAAGTGCCTGGACATGGGAAACATCAATATATAAACAGGATACCCCCTGATTTTTTTATTATTTTGGCCTGCAACAGTGAAAAGCATTTGAAAGGCCAGATCCTTTGTAGTGCTGAATATCCTCAACTCCAGCTGCACTCCTTGAAAGTCAGTGTGCTCAGTGACTCCCCAGGAGGCCCATCTAGTAACAGCTCCATGCTGCTCTCCCTGCCAGGGAGCAGCCACTACCACCCCAAGAATGGAAATTAAAAGAGCAACCTGACTCCATTGAGAACCTCACGACATTCCTTGTATGTGAAATTACTTCATATTCAAGGTTTCTGCATAGCTGTGCTGCCACTTACAGAAACATGTTTTCACAGCTTAAATGCATTTACCCCTACTGAACCTCAGGTCTCTATTTAGGATTTGACATGTCTTCAGGAGATCTTCAGGACTGACAAAGGAATATATGTGAATTAAGCAGTGACAGGAAGAAAAAAAGCCACTCCTGGAAATTAAAAAATAACTGAATTTAGATCAAACACATGGAAAGTCTGGCTTTTGCCCTAGAAGGTTAATCACTATTTGGAATTTTTTGCCGTGGGAGATTCCTTGTGTAATTGTTGAAAGGCTAGATCAAAACCCAACATCATCTTTTGAGTGCCAGTGTCATGCCTGGATAAAAACAAGCTGGATCAGCCCTAACGATATTTGCTCCCAGACATGCTGCTAAAGCTCTGACTACATTTGGGATAGGAAGGAATTTCCGCATGTAGTAAATTGGCAAAACCTTGGGGTTTGTCTTGTTCTTGTGAATTGCTCAAGGACCATTTTTTGGAGTCTTGTTTTTCATTCTTTGTCTTTCTGCAGCATTGTGATCAGAGCTGAATATTTGGCTTTCCCCACCACTGGGCCCTGCTTTGTTTCTAAAGGTTTCTGCTGCTTTACCAAACAGGTATGGATGGATCTCATTTTTCTGCATTACAAAGATAACTCTAGCAATGGCAAAAATAATCTACATTATTGCTTACCTGGAAATAAGAACAGGGAAAGGTAAAAGGGCGAAGGGAATAATAAGCCACACAGTCAGCTACCACCTTCACTTCATTCTCTGGAAAATGAACGAATTGCAGGATGCTCTAGTGTACAGAAGTATGGTCAAAGTACTCGTTGTGTTGGGGCAGCACTACATGTAAGGAGCAACATCTCTGCTTTCATGTGTGACTAAATCATTGTCAGGCCTAGTATGAAACAAAGGAAGTATTTGCTAAACCTCACAGTTAATGACAAAATTCCTTTATTATTCTCTTGCTGTTACATATATGAAAATGGTCTGCAGGTCTGATAGGTACTTACAGCACACTTGATTACTCTTGCTATTTTAGGCACATTAGTTACAGATCTTTATGAACAACCCCAGTCCTTTCTTTTGGTGTTCTTAGCAACCTTTGTGTACTCGAGCTTTGTTTGAAGCGAATGTGAGGCTTTGTACTGGACTTGCTGAGAGTGACCTTTGACTTAGGTCGAGTAGGGCCAACAGCTTGATCCAGCAACAGCTACTCATGCCCATGTTTCTCTAGCTGTTTTTTTCTGTTCTGCGAAAGTACTCTTGTTTTAAATAGCACTCTCTGGCTTGTTATATACCTCTCTCACAAAAACCTGTGGTTTGAAACTTACCAAAACCGGACAGCTTGTAAAGCTTGTCTTGTGAGCACATGAGCATGTGAGAAAAATGAAACTTGGAGCACAAAGAGAAAAGTCAATTGAATCATTCCTCCCAAAGCAATATTAACTCCAGCATGTTGTAAGAGTAAGCAATGTTTGCATTAGTTCAATACCTAATTCCATTAGCTACAGTTACACTAGCCCATTCTGAGGGGTGTTGGGGGACATTTCCCAGATAGAGCACTGCTGTCACCCCTTCCCCCTATTGCCTTGGCAGTACATGTTTGAGTTTAATATCAACTCTGTTGTTCATGGGCTGCCCCATAGATCAGAGGTTGATGAGAATGCTGGTGGACAGTAGCCCCCACACACATTCGACAGGCATGACCACAACTATGTGACCAACAAAGTGGTCATTGCTGCTGTCAGCTCCAGCATCATCTGGCATGCAAAGCTTAAAGGGCTCTTTGACGGGCCCCAGATCATACTGAAATCCTTTCACTTAGCTCTGCTTTGCCCCTGTCCTGCTGCTGCTGAAGTCCATAGCACAAGTGCTCTGCCCTCAGTTGTGCTGGAGTATGTGTCCTGCTTGGTCAAAAAAAGGAGTAAGCTGTGATGGTGCATAAAAGGCAAGTGGAGAGGCAGGAACTACCGCTCCTTTCATTGTTTTATTGTGTTCATCATTTATCATAACTGTTGTTTCACTGTTAATTGCTGTTTATCTGAGGAATGCACATGGAACATGTTTCATATTTGAAGCTGACAGAAAGGGAGCATCTCAAAAAACCCCTGAGGACTTTTGAGATCACAAACCTTAGAAAGATAACAAAATTAGCACACATAATTCCCCTTGATTTTCTTTATGCCTGCAGACAAGGTTGGCAGCAGCCCTTGTTTCTGAATTTGTTTTGTCTCCTCAACCAAAAAATCCTGAATGGTAAGTGTTAGGTCTGATTTATGATTGTGTATCTCGTTTTTCTTATGGAAAAGGTGACAAAATTAGAAACAAATTACATGAAAACATCATAAATTACAAAAGCTGAATACTGAGAGAAATTAATAAAAACAATTTTTTTTGTTTCCTTCATCATTATCTAAAAGTGAGACCTGAAGACTGTCCCTAACTGACTGGTTTTTAATACACCTCCCCTTTAACTTGAATTGAGGGGAGGGTTTAAGCAGCTCCCTTGTGAGGTGAACGATGAAGCCCCAGCTTGGTGAAACTGCGGTGTGGTCTGAGTGCGGTCTGCAGTAGTCTGTCCTCAGATGAGTTTTTCTCGAGTTACAGTAACTCAAGCAATTCTGACTGTCTCCTAAATGCCAGCTCTCATCTATTCCTGGAATTAAATTCTAGACTAGTAGCACGCATTTTAATAGCAAAATATCTATTCGAGCTCCAATTTTTTTCATTCTCATAAAGAAATGTTAATTTTTCTAATTTCTGTTCATTTTTCCCATGCACCCCCTGCTTCTTCCACATGTTCCAACTTATGACAGAGGTGCCTCTGTGATGAAAGAAAGTAGGACCTACTCATGGGAAGAGGCAGGCATGATATGGATGCTTCAGAGGATCATCTTGTAAGTAGCTTGTCGTTATTGTCTCATGGTATGCACATGAGCCCCTGTCCTTGTTAATCTGGTTGATTCAAGAGGTAGGAATGGGGTGCACTGATATCAATGGGTTATCCCTAGGGCTGAAGAATGAGACTACCCATTACATACATTTGAAAATCTCAGTTACTTCTGTTCTCAGCAAAAGATCCTAATTTTCACAGCTCTTTCTGTATACTCAGCATAAAAGGATTGCATAATGGACACAGCGACTCCCACAACTATTGTTTACATCTGTCAGCTAATCCTTTCTGTGATTCAGGCGGTGCCTACTGGGTTGGGCACTTGATTGGTATTAGAAACTCATTATTAAGATGATGCATAATGCAGTGCTGCCTGGAGGCCTCAGCAGGATTATGGCCACATTGTGCTAGGCAGCATGCCAACCTAGAGCTTGTAGCCTATGTTAGAGCACCCTCACTCTAATTCTGGATTAGACCCCATTTCTTCTCATGGCCCTTGGGGTAAAACATCTAATTCTGTTCTGTTTCCATACCTTTTCAGGGAGATGATTACTCATTTCCTACCATCAGTCAATGTCTGTAACCACCTGCTTTTGGAGGAGAATGCCAGGATGATGCCACCCCAAAGGCTGCAGGTAAATGCTGCAGCACAAGTGGGAAACAGCATTTTCCCTGTTCAAGTGCCTCTGCTATTCAGTGGAATGGTTTTTCAATCGGAATTTGATTTCCAGCAGTGCTGCTGCACCCAGAGAGTATGCAAGGAGAAAAGCACAGAAAGTCTTGAGTTGCACCAAGGCTGTTTGCAGCCGTGCATTGCTCACTGAGCCAAGGGCTCAGTAAGTGGTGTTAGAGTCTCCCTTCTCCCCTCTCAGGGTTGCATGTCTCCATCCTAGTGAGTGGCCCTTGTTGGGTAGAAGGCAGACTCTCCTTCTCCCTGTCTCTTCAGGCTCTAGGTGTTCTTGCTGCTGGTGTTCCAGGTGCCAGCACACCCTGTTTGTACTCCATCTGTGCACTGCCACAGCCATGGACCTAAGCTAAGCCTGTGACTGCAGCTAAGCCTGAGCCTGGTCTGTGCCTGCCCTTCACTCACTGGCACCTAGTGCTCTACAGTGTTGCTTAAGTGTGAGCCTTGACAGGGATACACTGTACTTGTAGTTGCTGACCGGCCTTACAGTTTCAGGTCAGAGTGAACTTGACTGGATTTTATCACCCCATAGAAGTTACTTTGTGTCTGTCCTGGGTGGTTTGCTGAGGTGGCCATACCAATAGCTTGGGAAAATGAAGATGAGTTATGTACAGGTGAATCCTTTGAGTGTTGTCCACTACCCCATTTCCCTTGCTAGGAATACTACTGGTCAGCGGGGCCACTCTGCAAGACGCTCCTAAGGAAGAACAAAGTTGTCTGACACATCTTTCAAAGACAGGAGCAAGGCTGGTGCTTGCTGAGGAATTATTGAACAGCTTCAGCTTCATCTCCCTTCTTTTTAAGTCTAGAGTTCTTCTCTACAAGCTATAACAATGTGCTGACATTGTTACAGCCATCACAGGCTGGAGCTGGCACACACGGAGTTACCCTGTTGTGAACTTTTTTGTCTTATGGGAAATTCGAGGCTTAAACACTCACTTGGGCTGCACCTTTTTATTTTACTGACCAGTCTGAACCACTTTTGATAAACTATCAGTAGGAGTCTCCACCTTAGTTAAGTTCCTATCAGCTTAATTAAAGAAGATCACTGGAGAGAGAACTCCTGTGAAACGCTCCCATAGTGTAGAAAGCTACACTGTGAGTGCTCCCCTGAGTAATCACCAGAGGCTGCTATCAGCAATGTGATCAGAAATGACTGAAGAGCTTAAGTTGAAACTTAGACATCAACACATGGCAAAGATGAGACAACAGTGATTGAGAACTAATTGCATCCATTGTATCATAAGAGTAGCAGAAAAGTAAATAAAGAAGGTACTGTAAGGTGGTCTGAGACACAGGTCTGTAGGAAAATGGGCTTCATTAGGTTTTTTTATACAATAAAAAGGTCAAGGTTTTTACATATTACTCCTATACTATTATAGGCACAATGTCAGTCAGTAAAAACCTTGTTACTCAAAGCGAAGTTATATTTAAAGACTTTCTTTACCTATTGCATTCTAGCTCTTCCCTTCAGTAGCTTTTGAGGATGTGATACCACGTGAATGAAGCTGGATATGAGAAGCTGGAAAAAGACAGCAGGGAGAAGAAAGCATCTAGGGTCAGCATGGAGTTTACTTCTTGGTTATTTTTCACTTGTGAGTTAATGGTACTGGCCACAGTGGTATGCACTATACCAGGTCATCTTTAGGGACCAAAATGAATTTGATAGATACATCTCCTACAGTTTTTGTTTTGTCTTCACAAATTAGTGTTTATAGAAACTAACCAGAGATTAGATTAGTGCATTGCTCCCGTGGGATGCAGACTTTAGGGTTTAGGCAATGTTCTGTGGCTAACAAGAACCAACATGTTGTACCTGAGTCATTTCCCTGGGTGAAACATGCCCTGGACTGCCGATGACAGGAGCCAGCTGAGCATCCTCAAAGAAGCTGACAAGTGTCGACATAAGGGCAGTCATCTCCCATTGTGCCTAACCCAGAAGAACTTGCAGTGGAAGAGCCACTGAGGTGACTGATCTTAACATTTATCCTAGTAGTGATATCAGGCTGCCAGTGAGATTAGAAGGATGACACTTAATGTAGTTTTTTGGCAGTGGGGCAAGACTTATATTCTTAGCATAAGCTGCTTAGGAAAAGCTTCTTTTACTTAGCATTTATCACTTGTTACTGATGTTTTATTACATTGATAGCCATCCCCCCAAAATACTGTAATGGCCTTACCTGTTTCATACATAGACATATTCCCTTCAACACCAAACATATTTTGAGAGAACAAGACTGTAGACAAACTGAGTTAGACCTGTTTAGTTATGCTGAAATAAACTTAGCGAAGCTTCCTTTTTGACCAACAAAACAGGGCCTAATGTGCTTTCTGAGTTGCTGTGTTTCTTCCTTGTGGAAGCCGTATCCAGCATACGGTGACCACAGATCTGTAGACCTTACTCAGGACAAACTTACACTGAGCTTAGCAGGACCTCCGGCTTGAGCAAGAAATGCCAAATTTGATCATGTATGGTAAAACACACTGCATTTCCTCAAGTATTTCTTTGGTCCACTCCTTTCCCCTCCAGATGAGCCAAGCCAGACACATTCCTTCTAGCTGAAATAGTCCTTTTTTTCCTCCCACAAGCTTCTCAGGTATACAAAAGGATAATGCAGTGTACAGCATTGTCACCTAATGGTGACTGTAATGTGCACTGTGCAGAAGAGTCTCAGGGAGTTGTACAATGAAATTCTACAATAATCTTAGTAACGAAGGGCAATTAAGAGCAGCAGTTAACCTATATTTTTCTACCCTACTTTAGCTGTCAATTTACACCCAGGATTTCAAATACTAGTTGGAAGTGCATCGCATTGTCCAGAGGCATAATTACAGAGAGCTGTAGTTGTCTTTATCACAAAGTTTTAATTAGCAGGACACATTAAATAACCAGCTGATACAGATCTTAATGAATCATTTATAGGCCTACATCTAAGACAATTATATATGTAGCTGGTCTTACACGATCATTCGCGTACTTCTGGGCTTATGTGAAATGGAATATGCATCGTCCTCATGTGGTACAAAGGTGAAAGGGACAGGACAAAACTGGGGCAACAGCCTACTTTAACCAAATAGCTTGTGCCTGCACCGTTGTTGACAAGACTAGGGAGGAAATATGAACAGTTGGCTTCAAAAGAAATCCACCTTGAGGAAAAGCAGGAACTCTGGGTTCCTGAATTGTTGACAGGTTCGAGTTTTGTGTTTTTAAATCGAGGTGGTTGTCCCACATGGACACTTTATGTGGTGCTGCTCAGGAATGAGGACAGATGCACACTAGGCCGAGAACAGGATTTCTGGGGCAGACTGGGACTCTGGTGTCTGCAAGCCATGTCATGCCACTCTTGCTGTGGCTCCCTAACAGCCTAACCTGCACTAGATGTGTCCCCTTTTTCTCCAGCATTGCTTCTCCAGCGTGGAGAAACTCCTCCAGAGCAACCACTGCAGACCCCCAGCAGCCAGATCTTTGCTCCATTGGGGATGTTCCCAGCTTTGTGGTTCTACTAGCTTTCTTGCTGCTTAGTATGTCTAGACGAAAAAGCAGGAACCACGCCCAAACATCCAATTGCTCTAGGAATGATTTTTGCTCTGAGCACTGTTTCAGGGCCAGATTTCCATGGCATTTCTTTGTGACTGCTCCTAGATAATTAGAAAGAAGTATATGTCATCTGTTTGGCCAAGTGAAGGGGGCATGGGAGCAGCTGGCTGTGAAAGCACATGTATTGTCACTGCTGATTTCTGCAGAGCTCAGTCAGAGTATGCACACGGCATGGTGGAAGACATGGAAACAAATCAGTTGTGGTGTAAAAGGTGTAACACATGACTCTTCTTCCCCTTTGCCTAGAAGATGCAGCTGGGCACAGGCAGGCTGCTCTCCTTAATCAGCGACGGTGGCAGGACGGTCCAACTGATGTAGCATCGCTTGTGAAACTTGTTTTTAGGGGAAGCCTGCCAGGCTCCGGGATGCATATACGGGGCAAGGTGCCAGTCCTGGATATTTCAGAAGGTTTATCCCTCCCATCTACTGTGCTGACATCTATCGTGTACTTGTTTCTTCCTCTCCCTGCCCCATGGGCTCTCTTGGTATCTGCCTCAGGTCCTTGTACAATTTTGAGCTATTTGTTTCTTCTCCTGTTTTTTTAACAAGTAGTACTTTAATGACGGATTGCAGGCAATACAATATGCCCCAAACCATTCCCCAATCCCCCCCCCGAACTTACTGCGTCGAGTAGATGCATTTGTCCATGGTCTTTCTTGCCATGTCTGATTTGGCTTACTCTGCTTATTTGGAGCTCCAGTTGGAGCAAAGCCTGTGTTTATCTGATTGCAAGGCAAAACGCAGCAATAAACAAACCACTGCAATTGTACACTTGAAAAGATTAATCGAAAAGTACTACCAACCCATGCAATATTCTAATCCAAAGTACTTTTAAAGTACCATTGAATAATTTTCTCAATTATCCACAGAATCTGCTGTTAACAGGTTTCCCTGGTTCCCTAGCATCAGAGGAACTCTGCTGATCTCTGCAAAACTTCTTTCAGTTTACGTACAGAGTTCTTAGAGGGCTTTTAAGAGTTAATATGTTAATCTCCTGATGTATCACAGCAGGCATCTGGAATAGATCTTACTAGACTGTTTACATTGTGCTTCCTTTCAGGGTGGTTAGAAGCGAGGGAACACTTGTGGCAAGAACTGATGTGGTGTAGGGTTTGACAGCATCTTTCCACACCTAGCTGTTGCTTTTGTGGAGGAAGGAGGAGCAGAGGCTTCCAGTATGGCTCTCAGTATGGCTTCTCAGCTTCTTCCCATCAGGGGAGGAGGCTGTCATAGAGCAGTGTGTGATCCCATGCTCAGTTTTCCCCAGCATGTCCAAGGTGGCAGGGGTTTCCTTTGCTGCCTTCTCCTGGAAGAAAGTAAGAAACCTGATGAAAGAGGTTTACGTTCTCTCTCTGAGGCAGAATATATTTAGTATGAGGTTCAACCCTCTGAGCCTAGGGGCATCCATATCAGAGAAGTATGACACACGCTCCATCCAACAGGACAGCTGCTGGGAATGCACTCGGCATTAGGGCAGCCTACGTACTGAAGCTGACAGTCACTCTGGACGGATGGCTGTAATAACTTTGCACTTTGTGGCTGTTGCTGTTTTTATCCTCCTAATTCCCCCGGGACGTAGGGAAGTGCTGTTAGTCATTTTATAGGGAGAAATTGAGCCATGGTGTGATGATGCCACACAGGGAGTCAGTGGCAGAGACACATGGCTATCAGACCCTTGTCTCCTTCCTCATCAGCTCTGCCTGATCCATGTGCACAAGGAGGATTTGTGGAAATAGCTCCTGAGTGACTGTGAAGAGTAGGAAGGAGCCATGGAAATGGGAAGAGCAGTGCCTGCTCCTGACACCAAAACTAGGCTGCCTGAAAGCCCTCAGTACACTGAAAGATGACAGCTTTGCTCCAGTGCCATGTTTTCAGTAGAGCAGATTTTTTGCCAGTTCTCGTTAGACTTTCAGTATTGGTTTTCTAGCCACTGCCAACTCTGTCTGGGCACAGGTCCATGTTTACTCGAGCTCCACAGCCAGAAATATGGTGAGCTCTGGTTCATGCTAGTGTGTGGATGTGCTGAATGCATCAAAATGCGTCATCAAGAGTCACCAGCTACATAAAGTATGAGCTATGGCAGGGAAATCGGAGAGTATATAACACAACACTGAGGAGAGTAACAGCTCTGGAAGTCAGAAACTCATTTAAAACACTCTGAATTTTAAAAACACTTTATCAGAAGGCCAGATCCTAAAGTAAAATGCTTTGCTTTCTTTTTTTTATTTTCTTTTTTTTTTTTTAATGCCATGTTTTGATTTCTGAGCTGGATCAGAAGCACAGTTTGTTTTACAAGAGCCAGTGGTACCAATTACAGCCTGAGACTTTCAAAGCAGCACACGGGACTCAACTACACATCTTCCATTAATTATCTCTTGGCCAAGTTAACTCTGCACAAATAATATGTCACAAGCTCATTTTCTGTCATTAAATTCAGCAGATGTGACCTTGATCCTTTCTGGGAGCACACCTTCTCTGTAAGAAGATGCTGTTTTATTGCAGGCATGTTTTGAAGAATGCCATTTTAATGTCAGGTTATGCTGAAGAAGGGTCCAGCTCCTGCTTTTTCAGACCTCCTGAAGCAGGAAAGAACTTACAGCCTGCACTAGACCTCTTATCAGTGCAGAGCCTGGACTAAATGTGTCTTTGTTGACCTTCTCCTCCTCTTGGTACAGCAAAGAAATTACCTTAGTTTCAAAAAAGCTGACATGTAGGTACAGCTGGTGAGTATTAGCACTTCAGTTATATATTGCTGGAACACGAATAATTTGCCAGCTGTGATTTTACTTGCTTGACTCCTTGATGTATGGGCTTAAAAAGTTCTGGGAGCAAGTACTCTGGGTTCCAAATCCAACATTTTGGCCTCCATGGTGAGGCAGATTTGCCCTGGGAAAGGGTGTCCTCTGCCCCTACAGCCATGGTCTGAGATCAGACTATTGAACTAGGGCTTGCCACTGTTTTCCACCTTCAGAAATTGTTCCAGGTTTTTATGCTCCTGTTCCCTCTCCCATCCTTCCATATAAACTTCAGGGGCCAAAAGGCACCAGTTTCCAGTGCCCACCTCTATGGATTAAAACCCAGCAATGCATTAACTGCGAGCAATGACAATTTATGCAGCAGCTTGCTCTGCCACAGGTTTTTTTCTGAGAAGGAAAAATGAAAAATGCTCTAGTTTGGAATAAACCCATAACATATGTGGGGTCACCATTTTAAAAAGAAAAGGTGGAAAAAAACAGCCACTGGTGTTTGCCATATCCTTGTCTTACCCTTCACCAAAAGCAGTGCTGACAGAGCACAGTGTCCAACAGGCGAGTACATCGTTCAGTCCATCTGGCTGTCCGGTGCCTCTGAAGACAACAGCTGGCCTGAAAATGGGAAGGAGGTAACCTGCTGAGTGAAGGTGTCCAAATAATAAATTAGCCCCCCAAAACTGAGAACAACAAGAAAGAAATATAAGATATAGGGCTGAGGATTATGCCATGTTAAGCAGCCTTTTCTGTGGGCAATTATCACTAGGCATCAGCAGCAACACAGCAGGTTTTTCCCAGGCTCCTGGGAGATCCTCCAGAAGGATGGACATAGAGATTGTGAGGCAGTGAGAAGCACCTGAGCCTCAGCATTTTAGAGGTGATTGTGCCTGTGTGGGTTTGTCCTGACAGACATCAGCTGCAGAAGGTCCCACATGACTCAGATGGGGTCTGCAATCCTGTTGGGATGCTATGCTAATTCAGGCAGTATTAATGGAAGGCTGCAGTCAGAATTTCTTTATGTGAATACCAGAGGGTTTATTGTGGGTTTTTATTTTTAATATTATTATTAAAATTGTGACTGCTTGTGAAGAGTCTGCTTTTTCTTTTACAGCAGCTATTTTGAGACTAGGAAAAAGTTTACTTGGAAGACTTGCTCCTCTTGCTGTGCAGGCACTGACCCAAGAGGAGCAGGATGCAGACGGAGCCCAGCTGAAGCCAGAGCTGTGTGTAAGTGTGGAGTTTGCTCCTCTCCTGGAGTCGCAGTAAGATCAAAGGTGGGATTGTGTGCCAGTGCCTGCAACCTAATTTCAACTGCTTGGTTATAAATATGCACTGGACTGTTGTGTGTAACTATGTGGCACAGGGGCTCTGAAGCACCCCTCTGAATTGCTGTCACAGCATGGAGGATCTCTACCCCCGCATTCATCCACAGCTACAGGCACAGAAAAACAATCAATCTCTTGGACTGACAAAGCTGCAGAGGCTAAAAGCTTCTGTTTCAAAGCTATCAAGGATCCGTATTGCACTTTCCTTCCTCCACATCCTAGAGAGCCTTTCCTAGAAGGGGTCTGTGACACATTGCAGCACAATCCGGACCTGATTTCCCACAGGCATAAATGTGAGTGCAGGTGAGCAAAGGCTGATAACACCTCAACCAAACCCACGGGTGAAGAAATAGCTACTTGACAGGAATGCCTTAAAGTGAAACACACTAAATATTCTGATGAGCTGAAAAACTACAGCACTGGGAACTGTATACATTTGCAATGGACTGTATCCAGTGAGAATTAAAAGAAAAGATTTTGGGAATAAGAGGAAACTGGTTTTAAGATGGTTTCTAATAAAATAAGGTTTACACAGTCATATTATCTCTCTCTGTGCTGGCTTATACCCTCCCTATTCTCCATGGTAACTTTTGCCTCTATTAGGGTCTCTGCTCACCATCAAAGACAGCAATGATCCTACGAAGTCTGTAAATGCCAGCAGTGCATCTGGAGAGAGATTTGGGGAGAAGCTGCCTGTGGACAGTCAGCATTCACACAGTTCCAAGTTCTGCTAGAGACGGTGGCCATGGCCAACCTCCCTTCAGCTGCCCCAGCTGCTGGCTGATGTAAACTTTCAGTGATGGTTTTCAACCTTTTCCCAGGGGAATAAACTCTGGTTTTCTCTGCTTCCTTGTGAATAAGAGAATAATCTTCAAAGTCTAAGACACAGGTTGGCTTTCACAGATGTCTCCCAGGCTTATCTTAGTGTCTGTTTTAAGCCAGGAGAAATATTGGTAGAGTCTGAGGCTGGCATGGTTTCGCCAGGCTGTCATGCTCTCGGGAAACCAGTTATCAGACAGAATTTTAATGGCTTTTATGGGTCATATGAAAGACCAGGGATATCAGAGGGAATTCTTAAATAGACTTGTTTTGAGCTTTACACAATGTTTTTTGCCTGCAGTAGAAATGTAAGACCTTGCATACTGCAAAACAATTTGGCTGATGGATGCTCTGGGAACATGGTGCTGGGAAAAGCTGTCTCTGTTGCTGGTTCTTTCCAAGGGTGGGTTTGCATTTTTTGCCTGTGAAGACAGCCTGGATCAAGGGTTGTGCTCCTGTCCTGTGAAAGAGAGGGCTGCACCACACTACCCCTTGCCCTTCTGGATGGAGCCATCTCTGGATTTGCAGCTTAAAAGCTGAGTGCTGGCAGGGGGACAGAGGAATGTCAATGATCATTGAAGGGATAAGTAAGACAGTAGCTTAAGGTAAAGCTTCAGAGACCTCACAGTTAGCATTAGGAGGGACAAGCAGTGATATCTTATTGGCATATCTAATTAAAAATTGCTGGGAGCTACTGGACTGGACAGTTTCTTCAAATGCCAGCAACCCTGCAGGAGCTGGATGTAAATGTTGTAATTGATATAAAGATGGAAGCTGCTCTGCTACAAAGTGACATTTCAGATATTGTGGGAATGGATGATCTGAAACATCCTCAATGAGATCTGTTTCCCTCAACTCTTTTGACTCCTGTCAGAGGTGCATGTTCGAGCTTTTCTCTGGGCAGATGGCTTCTGCAAATAGAACTGGCTTTGAAATATAAAGTTTTGCTGAATTCATTATGCCTTCTGACTTCAAAGCTTTGTACTTTCCTCTTTAGTTTTAAATAGAGTCACTTGGCTGCTTTCAGGCATGTTACATTGGAGGCAGGTGCTGCAGTGGATGTCACTGGTGAGGCACAGCAGCGGTGCTTATTTAGGGTGCACTGAGCAGTTGTATGCCTCCCTCATCTCTTCCCACATCCAGCCAGGAGGTAAATTATTCCTACAGTTAGATGGGTCTTAGGGAGCTCTCCCTGTCAGGGACTTTTCTGTTTTTCCTGTTCCTCAAGGAGAGGGGGGTGGCTGCACTAGCCTGGCCCTGCACCTCCTGCTTTCCCAGGGTGCAGGGATCTGTACAAGGAGGAGGATGAGATGGAGTGGGTATGGTGTCTGCAACAGGAATTGTTCTGCCCATCTAGGGGTAAGTTCTCTTCATTGAGGACTTCACAAGAAGCTTCATTCCGGGAAGGGAGGATTTTTATGAATTAAACTTTATAGAACCTTATACTGAACTGACCTGGAGCATGATGGTTTTCCACATCAGCTCAGCAAGTGGATACCAGTAGTCAGAAATTACTGTCAGTATAAAGCAGTCATTGTGACTTTGTTTTCACTGTATACACTTCAACTGAAGTGATGGAGTTTGGGTGTCACATCTCACTCACACTCTTAAGGAGTATTGGAGCAACTTAAAGGGACGCAAGTGGGAGACCTTTCTCTTTGTATCTGCTTGCTACACAGACAGATGACATTTCAATGGTCAGAGGTTCTCTGGGGAAAAAAAGAAGTTACTTTGGAAACTGAAATGTCAGCTTAGTCAAATTGTTCATGTGCACAGAATGGGGGGAGAAATGACCACCCAATCTTCAAAGCAGCTGGACCATTCCTTTCCTTTGCCACAACTTTATATCAAAATTACTCAGGTCCAGTTTGAAAGTTTTAAATGCTCAAAGCCAAAATGTTTAGACAATACAAAATGTTTGCTTCATCTATAAACTACTTTTTCTCATAATTTTCTTTTTTTTTTAGAACTAGCATCAAGCTGAAAATCTATTCTTCACCCTGCTCTGGTTGCCTACAGCATCTGGGTAAGTTGGAGACAGAACTTCTTAAACAGAATAGTGTTAAGGCAGAAAAATTAGGTTCTTCACCAGAACCTCCTCTCTGCTGGATCCTTTATGGATGAACTGAAAGAGCAGTATATTACAGCTTTCAGCATTCCTCCATATACTTTTGAACTGAGAAGCTTTTGTGGCATTTTTGTCTTATCGGCAGTACATTATAAAAAATGTCGACTCTTTCCAAACCTTTGTTGTTCCATTGGAAGGATTATTCTTCATTTCAGCCCTGGAGTCAGTTTATGTGTGGTTTGATGTTCTGTTCTTCCTTTCATACAGATGCTATCAGCATGGACAGCAGAGCAGCCCTGTCACACAGGATTAATGGCAGAGTGTGGTATTGCCTCTGGAACAGTAATGTTGTACCATATGAATAAACACCAAAATTGGGATAATTTTTCTAAATGCTTCAGCATTCTAAGTACAAAGTAATAACCCTGTCAGAAACAATATTCACTGCTGTCTCATCTGGCTGTGCTGGAATTAGTGGTAGTCTCCAGGGAACATCACAGGTATGTCAGTGTTGGAAACACAGCATGTAGTTGTATTGGAGCAAAAAGCAAACAAATCCCTTGGTCACAGTACACGGAGAGAAACTTAATACTGCTTGGAAAATCAGCACTGCTTTGAATATAGCATTTGTCTTGGTTTCCTCATGAGAAGGATAATACAAAAATGGGAGATAGATAGATGTATATTTATTAGTATATCAGAGAAAATGTGTTGTAGAATTCAGCAGAAGATAAAACTAGAGTCTGTGAAATCAAGAATTAGGGCAGGAACGAACAGCGGACAGTGAGGAAAGTCTCACTGAGTACTCTCCCTTAATACATAACCAAGGAGGAGCAAAGTCTTGATAAAGGATGAGACTTAAAAATATTCTAGTTCACCTCAAAAAAACCCCAGAAATAATTCTGAGGCATTACAGGGGTGAGGGAAGTTGCTCAGCCATTTTTCTGATTTGTTAAGCAATTTGCCTCTAGGTTTCCATGTGTGTTCATTTTTAGAGGCGCCAGCCAAAAGATGTTTGATGCTGAGAAAATGGTAAAAAACTAGCTCTTCCTTGCTGCCCCAAGGTCACTGCTTAGGGCATTTAAATTTTGGAAATGTCAGGTTGAGACACTTGAATAGAGAAAATAAATGCACAATTACACTGTTTATCCTATCTACTCCAAAACATGTTGAGCTCTAGTCATCTTTGAAATGAAATCTTCCTCCACAACATATTGCTGCCCACTAGCATGTGTTACAGAGTGTATTTAAGACTTCTTTGGAAGAAGCCAAGATCAGACACTGCCAGAAATCAGATATTCAATTAAACTGTCTCATGCTTCAAGCCAATATGACAGGGGTACCTCTTAATGAAAAAAAAAAAATGGTTGTGTGTCAACAGCTGAGAATAAATTATTATGGAGAGAGAATTTTTACATTAGCAATGTGGTCACTTGCATGGATGTAACAGTAGGATCTGAAAAGTACAGACATGAATGTGGGCAATATTTTCCTTGAGCACTCTTCAGCCTCCAAACATGGCCTAGCCTGACCCAGGAAAATCAGAGGAGAGACAAAAAGTGGCTGTATTGAGATGACAGCTTTGCAAAAAGAGGTTGTGTTCCAGCTATGGCTTTCCAAGAAGCAGCTGTGCTGGGGGTTTGAGGGTTGTTTTTTACGACAGTGCAGGTTTGTGCCTTCACTCCCGCTCCCCCTTTCTCCTTATCTGGCTATATCCACCTAGAAGGCTGACCCAGCACTGAACTCTAACACAGAGCAGAGCTCATGCCCTCCCTTTCCCTTTTTGCTCCCTCCACACTATTTTTCCCACCAGTTCAGCTCTCTGCTGCCATTTGTGGTGCAACCAGTGTCCCCAGCGTGGCTGGGAATTACTGTGCTGGGGCAGTGACATACTCCAGGGAACAGAAGATTTTCTGTGCCTACGAGTGGATGTGTGAAGCACTGGTTATTTTATTTGCCTTTGGATCTAACTTCCTCGGTTTAGCTATTGTCAAACAACCGAAAGGACTGACATTAGCTGCTTGGTTCCCATTAGCAAAGGCACTTTTAAATCCTCTCGCAATCGTTTTGTTTTCCAACATGCAACTAAAGGCCTTTTTACCACTTCTTTACATGACTTTCTGCAATTGGAGCCATGCAAACAGAAATCAGGCATATGCATCTTGCTGATATCGGTATTTTGAAACCCTTTCCAAATACTTTTGTCAGTGGCTGCAGAAAAGCTTTTATACCAGTAAGAATGTGTATATTGGGCTTTCTTCCAGAAGCTGCTAGAGTGGCACAATATGTGCTACTGGGATTATTTTACCAACTGAATAAATGTCATCTCTTTTTCAAATAAGAAACTTGGACTAAAGCAGGAAAATTATTTCAGTGTTTAAATGCATTCTACACATCCTGAGCAGGAACTTGGTGCCTTCTTGGGGAAGGGATGCTTAGACATGTGCAGACAAAACACCATCATATTTCTTAATGTCACAGGTTTTAACTGCCCAATACTGTGCATGCTTTTTCCTTGGATGAATTGTCTTTTTAAAACCACAGCCGAGACCACGGGGAATATGTGAGGCTTTTACAGGATCTCAGGCTGGACACCTGATTTTAGGTCACATGATTGAAAATCTGAATCCTGGGCTTTTAACCCCCACATTGCCTGTTGTTCTGGAGGATGACTGGGCTATATGCTATTTTGTTTAAGGTGATGGGTTGTTGCAACCAAAAGCCTCACTGAGACACATGGTCCTTCTGTCTGCTGGTATGTCACTGGGGCATTTTTCATTCACAAAATGAGAATGTACCAGGAGCAACAAGTCTCCTCAAGAAATGCATCATGAGGCTTAAAGCATAGAGTACAAGGAAGGAAGGAAGGAATCACATTAAAATACAGGCTTCTGCTTGTAATTAGGAGGTTGGTTAAGTGCTGTGCTCTGCAGCTCTGGAAAAGCCATAGGTAGCAGCTGAAATGCCCTGGGAAGGACTAATAACCACCCTGGCACTTAGGAACCAGCCATTGTCAAGCTGTTCCCTGAGGTGCTATGTCACGTGGACCCTGATGAGCTTGTCCTTCAAGACAGCTACCATGCCAGCCTTGCTGTGCTTGGTGAGGGTACCACAGATGTGCTGTACAGATGGTGACCCCAGGGAGTCCAGCTTCTACATGCTGATCTGGATGCCCGAGCCAATGGGGCTGTGCAATGTGTGCAGCATCCTGTGACTGCAGAGTCTGTGCAGCAAGCTTCTGCACCAGTTCTTTTTAGAAGAAAATATCCATATAAACCTATTCTTCTTCTTCCTCACTGTAGGACTTTGGAAAAGGCAGAGTAGTGTCTACCATCCCTGCAGCTCCATTCCTGGGCAGTGCAGGGTCATCACAGATGCTGGTACTCACAGCAGAGACTGGTACCCACCACTTGGGGCAAGCCTGTGGCACACAACGCTCTCTGCTCACCAGTGGGTGAAGCACATCTGTCACACATCCTTGTTAAAAATGCAAGAGTTGGGGCATTATAAGAATGAAAGCAATGCACTTCTCTTTGAGTACAGTAAGTATCTTTTGCTTTTAGACGTAGCTCCTCTAAAGCTTTAATGGGCATTGACTGGTGATGACTGCGATGTGTAGAGGGAGGGTCGGAAGCAGACAGTTCCTCAACCACAAAGTAGCAAGTGGATTTGGACTGGCTTTAGCACAGCATAGAATTAAGCTGGTTTCTTCTGATGTTTTCCTAGAAAAACCTTGAAGTCATTCTCCAGTTTGCCTCTTTGCTTGATGGAGTACAGAAGATGTTCTTTTGAGCTTGCATGGAGTTTGGGATTTTCCTTTCCCGTTGTCAGCAAACAGGAGAGTGCTTTTCTTCCCAGACAATTTTTAATTTTTAAAGCTGATGAGTGCCTCACTTTGACAGTGTTAAACATTTAAATATGTCTTCTTCATATCTAACTCAGATGGCTCATCTGCAAAAGTAATCCCCAAAACAAACTGAAAACAATTCTCTTCATATGCAGAAAACTTGGCCAAAATAACTTTTTCCTTCTGTGATCAAAGCAGAAACTATGTAGTTTGGTTAATGCAGTGGGGTTAGATATTTTTTTCCTCCCTGTAACATAGCTTCAGTCAGTTGTCAGCCAAGAGATATGTTTGGATTTTTCATCCCCATGTGGATCTGTGGGAACACACACTAGGAGACCAGATCAACACTGTAATAGTGCCTGCATTGATCTAACGCAGTGTTTATGTGGACTCCAGCCATCATTCATTTCTTCTCTGGCATCCAGGGGCCAGTAATGGATTATTTTGTACAATAATCATGATAGTACTTAGCTGTTGTCTAGCATTTGCAAGGCATTTTATGAAGAAGGTCAATATCATTATCTCCATCTTACAGCTGGAAAGTATAGGCTCAGAGACATGAAGTGATTTGTCAGGTCCATGAGCACCACGACGTGTGAGGATTCAGGGACTTCCTAAGACTAACCTGACATTAGGATGTGAGCCCAGATGTAGGCAATGGGCTGTCCTCAACACCACAGAGCTTCTGTGCCTGAGGGTAACAAACTTCAGGCATTGCGAGTCTGTGGAGAGCGTATCGCAATGCCTTAAACTCAGCTGAAGAAAATCACAGGATTAGCCTTTAATGGGGCCTAAACCATCTGTGCTTACAAACTGGGCCCCACCCAGCTTGTGCAGTTTACGCTCAGCAGCCACTTACGGGCACTTTCCTGGACACAAGCCCTGCCCACAGGGGACAGGAGCGAGGGCAAAGTGTGTCGTTTCCCTTCCCTAGTCCTTGTAACTAAAGGATAAAACTATGTGTGTGCTTAACCCACACCTCCTCTCAGACCCGGAGTAAACTCCTGTCCTTTATTTACAGTCTCCTTCAAGCATCCAGCAGCTGTCAAGTGCGAGCCCTTGCCAGCCCCTGTTTCAGGTACTGGAAGTATTATTTTACCTTTGCAACTGACATCAGCCTTGAGGTATTTCAAAATGTACAACAGGGAACTCTAAAAGGAGAAAAAGTTGCTTGTTTGGAGAGGTGTTTTGACAGGTTTCTAAATGAGATACAGGTCATTTGAGAGCTTGTGATGTGAGGTAGAAACGGTTTCCAGCCCTACCCACTGTCTGCAATGCTTGTTTCCCAGCCTTTAGGCATCTGCAAATGCAAGAAATACTTGAAATTACAACAGTTGGAAGAGGCAGTTTGGTAGCTCATATTTCTTAACGTACATGAAACTCCAGTAGGTAGCTGGTTGGATAAAGTGGATAAAGTATAATCCCTGTGTGCACCTTAGTTTACTGTCTACTCCCACTAATGGGAGAGAAAGAGGGGGAGAGGGTGGAGAAAAGTGAGGATTATGGGTTGATTAGAGGGCAAGATTTCCCACAAACATTTTGTGATTTGCTTCCACCTTCACCATGTGTGAAAGCAGGGATCTATAATAACTTTCCAATTCCTGAAAACACAGCGACTCAGAAGCTGCAGTGGGTTTGCAGGAGATGTTTGCTCTCCCTGTGGAGGCCACTGCCCTCGCAGGGTGAGTCTTCAGTTTTCCTAAACCAATCATAACCTTGTGCAAGTGCATTCCTCAGAGGAGAGAGCTGGCCTTCCCCTCCCTATCTTGCTGTGCCCTTAATTTCTGACTCACCAGGGGACCTGTGCTGGACCTCACTGCACCATGTCAGGACCCCATGCGATGCTGAAACACACCTTATGACAGGGTTCAGAAATGTCAGTTCTTGTTGCCTAGTGCTCTCTACTGTTAATCTTTAAAAATTACTATTAATCTTTTTAAAAAAGGTATTTCCATCATATGTTGCTACAGGTACCATTTATTTTTTTTTTTTTAATATAAACTCCTGGCAAGAATGCTCCCTTGTCTCTTCCATGTATCAAGAAACAGTTTGTTGTTGAACCTTGTAGACTGCAGTGATGTGGTATCTCTGCAAGGAAAAGCATTCACAGCAATATGAGTTCTGGAGCACATTCTGGAGCTAGTTCTTACTTGATTTGAGGTGAGCTGGGTGGAGGGTTTTTTTTTTTCTAATTTATTTATGAGCATTTCAGCAACACTTTTGGTGAGCCAAAGAATGAACAGAAAGCTGTAATTTTTTAAAAAATTGAGCTTTGATCAACTTTTGAAGGGAAAACATGCAAAAGAAGTCATAAGTGCTAGGACAAAGGAAAGGTATTGACACAACATTATGCTGCCCAGTTCTTTAAATGTTATCTTATGCCAAAATCCCTAGGTTTTATTTTCTTTTTTTTTTTTTTTTTTGGGGGGGGGGGGGGAGGGGGAAACCAGCAACCCAACCAAAAAACTTCATCCTAAAATGGTTTTTTTTGTGATTTGCCTACAAATAGAAAGTTCTCAGTTTATATCAGGAAATTACTAGTTTCTTATCTTAATCATGCTTTGCAATAGGGTAGGCCTGCAGCTCACTAATGCCTTCCCCAGTTATTGCAGGGGGAAGGGGAAAAAAATCTTTCCCTGCTTATATAAGAAAAGAGTGATGTAGGGAACCTGTTTGCAAAAGCCCCTTTTCCTGGAACTGGCCTGGAGGGTGATGGTGTAAGAGCTGTTCCCTGCTGAGATGGCTGGGGATGCTTGTTTTGCTGCCCACCCACCCATGAATGGATGTGGTACTGAGGCCACGGGAGGTGCTGGGAGCAGGACCTCAGCCGTGGCAGTGTGCATGGGGAAGATGGGAGCTTGTGGTGCAGACGAGAGCTGTGTGGATGACAAGGTTTCTATCTACCTGCAAAGGACCCCTTAAGAAAAAAACACATTAGATGGGAAAACGGAGAAAGTCTTTACCTGGGAGTTTCCTTCGTCAAATAGTGCTGGCTGGGAATAAGACATCGTGCCTTTTTAAAAGCAGAAATGTAAATAAGTCTGAAGTACTGGCAAGAAGCAGAGGTGTGAATGAATTTTAAGATAACCTTCTCTAGTAATTTTCCTCTGCTCTGTTTTAAAAGAAGTCCCCATGAATGGGGACAATGGAGAGTACGGCTTATGTCTTCCCTTTTACACTTGTACCAGAGGGAAATGTCATGTTGTAGAACCTGTTCCTCCTAAAATTGCATGGACAACAGTACCATGAAGAATAATATTTAAAACCTACAAAATACTTATTTTCTTCTAAAATCAGAACTGACTTTTAAATTGCAAACAAGAACAAATGACTACAACCCCTTAGGGATTGTATTCAGATGCACTGCATGACACACCACTGGCCGAGCGAGCGCCAGAGCCACTTGTCACCTTCTCACAGCATCAGGATGCAGCAAGCATGGTTATACAGTGGGGTTGAACCCCTGCACACAGCCAGCAAGTCTGAGCACTCTGCACCTTGAGGAGATAAACTGTCATTCCTGAACTACCAAGTAAGAAGAGGATTTCACTGGTGACAGACAGAGAGAAGCAATTACCTAAAACGGTAGAGTAACTTGAAACAGTTTTTTGCTGGCCATTTCCCCAAGCGAAGACTAAAGGGCTGGCTTACTTGACAGCCACTGCTGATCTCAAGCACATTTATCACTTCAGATTTCACCTCTAAATTGTTTTCCCATATCCTCATACATATATACCTTATGCAGGTTTGTTGTGTTTTGAGTGGGAATGAAAATTACCACTGGCTTAACAGTCTTTCCTTGTGTCTGTCCTCAGGGAAGCTTGCTATTCCTGTTTCTTTCAGTTCTGATCAAAACATAGTATGTATGTATAATCTTACTGCACATAAAACATGCAAAGGCTGTTATGCTTTTTGGAGTGGTGTAGTGCAATGTGAGAAGAACCTATACCTGCTGGCTGGGGGCCAACTGCAATCTGTATTGTGCTTGGCTCTATATGCTTTTAATATGGCCTAAGAGTAAACAAGACAGAGATGCTAGTCCAGACCACTGAAAAGATTTGGTAGCATCTTTTTATGCTTTCTATTTTTGGCAAAGTAAAGGTTAGGTCAGTGTTAGAAAGGCTGTTTCAAGCAGTAAGACTATTTGGACTTCGAAACAGAGCACCCAGCGAAGTTCTAGAGACTTTGTCATGGGTGGTTTGAAGAAAAGTTTTAAAACCTGCCTGGATTCATGTAGAGGTTGCAGTTGATCAAGTCTTAGAACAAAGGACAAGATCCAATATCTTGTAAAGACAGCAAATACTTCTGTGTTGGCTGTGCACAACCACGGTGCACTTGTGAACCACTGGTAACGTGCGTGGCTGGGGTGGAAGTAAGTGTTTAAACCAAGGAACTGCTCTGGGGGCTCTGGCCCTGTCTCTGCAGTGCAGTATCTCATCTTGCATAGCCATCAACAACAGACTCATTGAGTAATCGAGCAATTACAAAGTCCTCTGTCCCCTGGCATAACCTCCCCATTTCTGGCAAGCAGTTGTTGAGAAACTTTCTGAGATGAAGATTGCACATGCACCATTGTGTTTAATAGTTACCAGTGTCTTTAGCCTCCAGGAATTTGTCAGATGTCTTTCTGAAATAATTTGTGCTCTTGGCTTCCAAACTGTACTATGGCCATGGGCTCCACAGCTTTGTTATACAAGGTGAGATTTGGTTTAGGCTGGCAGTTTCTGAGAGCATCCTCGGCTTGTGCCTTCCGAGAAATTGCAAGTAGTATCTCCCTTCCATATCAGGCACAAGTCTACACATCTCTTACAGAGCTCCACTGTCAGTACACAGGGGCATGGGGGCTGCAGGAAGAAAGTCAGGAAGGGATTTGAGCTCAGTGGAAAGTCAGCGCTGCTGCTTTTGCACAGCAGAGGAATACAGGCGGGTGGCTGCCCCTGGCCAAGCAGTAGTCAGCTGAAATATAGGGGCAGGCCTATTCCTTAGTGTCTGCAAGAGGAGAAGCTGATCAGCTGAATCTTGCATCTCCGTGGGGCAATAGTTCCTGCTGAGCCCTAGCCAGGGGTCCTAATTCAGCTTGGTGCTGAAATCAGCAGGATGGAGCTGATCGGGAAAACGCGGCTGGTGTGGCATCCTCCTGCCACGTGTTCTTCCCTCCCACTCATGCTGGAGGCACCACCAGTGCTTCCCTTCCAGCTGGCAAGCCAGTGGCCTCATTGCGTCACTCATTCCCACTGCTTTTGGAGTTGTATGTGTTTGAGGAGCAACACCAGAGTCATCTCCCTGAGCCTGCTTGTCGAAACAGTTGGCAGCAGTCTCCCAGTGGTCCTGCAGGGACAGGAATACCTGATGCCAGCGCGCAGTTCTTTCTTTGATGGGTGTGTTCTTTGCAGCACACTGTATGCATGCTGCAGCCCCAAAGGCTCCTCCGCCAGGGATGTGCACTTCACATCTGCTTTACTGGTACAGGATTACAGCCTTGCTTTGTAAATGAACTCCTGTATCTGTGATTAGAAACATTAGCACTCCAACTTGCCCAGCAATATAAGCAAGGCCCTCATAAGGTTTGCTGCTTGTTCCTAGCAGCTGGAGATAGCACTAGGAGATCCTGCGAATTCTGCTTTTGATCAGAACTGTTTCTGCAGTGCAGCACGTTGAATTTCGAATACAGAAATTACATGGAGTGGCCTGATCCTAGGAACATTCCTGTTCTGTCTGGCACCCTGTTTGCTGTCATGTTTTTCCCAACTGCTGTCAAAAAGATACCTTTTGCAGGCAGTTGACCGTGTGGGGAAGGAAAGAATTGAGCACTTGGTGCTCTCCCCATAAAAGTGCCAACTTCCCATTCACTTAAATTTGCCCTAAGCACCTTTTAAAAATGTGGTTCAATTTCCCTTTTCAGAGTTTTAGCTGGCACTTATCATCCTGGTGTGGTACTTAATCAGTCCCTGTCTGAATTGTCTGTAAGGATAATTGATGTTCCTGTCTCCAACAAGCTGAAAATTGTTTCCACCCAGCCTTTGACATATAAAGGGACTTTGTTTTCTGCAGTGGGTGTTCTTGTCTCATAGGCAAATAACCCCGGCTGCAAGGCTTGCAGAATGGAGTGCAGCTGCAGACACCTGCCCTTCCTCCCAGGCCAGGAGAGGTGTGGTACCCTTTCTGGATTAAAGCTAAGGACTGTCTCCAGAGCTCATCCCATGCAGGCACCGTACATATTTCAGGGGTGCCTTTTGCTCCAAACAGTTTGATCTTGTCTTTTCTGAGGGCCTTTTAAAGAACCCTGTCTGAGAAGCACTTTCCAAATAATGCTGAATCTCACTTCGGGATGCAGCAGCCAGTGTATCCACACCTGGGCAGGTGAAATTCTTTGGGTAACAAAAGATCATCGGAGATCCAGACTGGTCACACTGAACTCATTTGAACTTCCAGCCCTTTCAGTGAGAAGGTAATTAGTCTTCTGAAAAAATGAGTCAGAAGTTCTTACTACCACTTTGGAAAGTTTAAACTGATGCTGCCATGCCTTTGGTGTGTCCAAGTATTGCAACATCTACCGAGCTGTTAATGTGACTGGGAATCAAACTGCTATGTGCAAGGTTGTAGCTACAAAATCTCTAGTAAGACCCAATATTTTGCTTTCTGAATTAAAAAAACCCAAAAAACTAACCTCTTTAGAAGTACAAACGGTTTCTGAGTCAACAATATAAATGCCTGAGTCTGCATGGTACCCGAGACAACTGTCCACTTCTCATTTATCCTATTCATCTCACTGCAATGTTGTAGCCTAAAAATGGTTCAGCACCCAAGCTCTGCAGCACCATTTTTCATAAAGGCTGGTGAACAAAACACCCACTTCACTTCTTCCATCCTCCCTGGATGCCCACCTTGTGTCTCCGTGAAACCCTACCAATCAATTACTAGAAAACCTCCCCAACTTGAACTTTCCCTGAGTTTGACCTGCTCTCGTATGCTCAGCATGTGCAGTTGTGGCATTCTGTGAGGGCATAAGGACAGAGTCAGGTGAATGGAGTTAGAAAATGAACTATCCTGAGAGATTTAGTGCTGGTAGTGCCTTCCTTCTACCAAATGGAATTTTGAGCAACCACTGCACTGAGGTGCTGAAGACACCAGAGGGCTCTACTGCTAGATGTACTGCTGGATCACTGCTAAATTCACAGGATTTTACTCTCGAGGTATGCTCCGATTTTTAGTGAGCCAGCTTCAAGACTGGCTGTTGCCAGCCACGCGGGCCTCAGCGTCTGACTTCACTTGCGACAGTGGCTTAAATTCAGGTTGTTCCTGTTGCCAGCTCTTCTACATTTTATCAGGATATGGTGTTTGGGAAATCTGTGAAAAGCTGTTGTGCATACTGCATCTTGTGGAAGGACCAAAGCTACGCTGAGAAACCAGTTTTTGACAGCACTTGACTTCATTTGGAAAGCAACCCCCTTTTGGTGTTTTTGGTGGTGTCATAGTTCCGCCCAACGTGACTGACAAATGAGCTTACCTGGAGTTGCGTTTGTGCCTTTCCTGTAGGAAGGTGATGTTGAAGGAGTGCCAGGCTTGCTTGGACAGGGAAATCACATAACTTGCCTTGTCGGCTCAAGAATTTTGTCTGCCTCTGTTGGCATGACAGAGAAATGTGTTTACTAGGTTTTTATCCTTAAAGGGATAGAAATTAGCTGTTATTTTAAGCTTTAAAGGATATAATATTTATTCAAAACCAGAGCACATAAACATATACATTCTCAGTCTGTTGCCTGGGATATTATTAATCAGGCAACTCCTAATAAAGCTAAAGCCTAGCAATGTAAGATTAAAATACATTAGTTGAGGATAAATTGTCTTGCACAAAAACCATTTTACTATGCATAGGGAATGTGCCCTAAGCCCGGTACAAATCTTACTTGTCAAAGCCTTCACGATACTTAATGGGTTAACGTCAAGAATATCGAAGGGCTTTATTGTACTTGTCTTCATTATTTGGAAATTGCTCTTCCTGACTCGAGTGATGGCTGGGATTCTTACGTGGCAGTTTCTGCTTGATTTCAAAACATCTTGTCTGTCTGATGAGATGTGAGTGCCTATGCTCCCTGTCATTTGTTTATAGCAACATCAGCGAACTGCTGGTGTGAAAATCCAGTGCGGACTGGAGCGGGACTCTAATTCGTACGCCTGGGGAACGGTGTAGATGCACGTAGCAGAGCCGTGCTGTTCCCAGCCGCAGGGACAGAGGATACGGCTGGCCGCGCTCCCCCGGCTGCCGGCGGGGCCAGGGCCGCATTAACATATCTTCGCTTTGCAGAGCAGAGAGCTCCAGCCCTCGGGGTGCTGTCTGCGCGCAGCTCTCAGCCCCGGCGGGCTCCGCGCACCGCCGGCTCCGCAGGCGGGCCCGGGACACGGTGGGGCCGCCTGNGCAGCAGGAGCAGCGCGCAGGCGGCACCGCTGCTTCGCTGCCGTCTGGCGGAGCGGGACGAAGCGAAGCGGCCAGCGGGTCACGCCGCGCCCCCTCGCTGCTCTCTCCCTCCTCGTTCCAGT
>VYXC01000802.1:623134-708669 GCA_013397175.1 Platysteira castanea
GGGGGGACGGGGAGGGAGGAGCAGCGCGGCTGCCCCGGCACGGCGGTGCCCGGCTCGGGGCGCGGGGAGGGCTGGAGCGCAGCTGCCGAGCATCCCCCGCACGGCTCTGCCGGGGTGCCGGCCCGCCTGCCGCGGCGTGATGGGCGTGAATTTAGGGGCAGCTGGCTGGGTGTCGGCGAGTTCTGGGTGAGAGACAGTGGTTCAGAGCTTCAGTTTTCCACAGGAAATATCAGAAGCGCAGCTGAGCGCTTGCAGGCGAGATCAAACTTTTGTTACATATGCAGTGGTTTGGCCAGCGATTGCGTGGTTGGCGCTGAAATGCAGTCTTTCTGGACAGATTTCATTCATGTTGCTGCATGTTTACCCAGAGCTTGACACAGATGCAACACCGTGATGCATCAACTTCCTGGGCATTTTTTTCCCTTAGTTTTTTAAAGGATGAATCTAATATTTTTAAGAAGTTATCCTTCGGTAGAGTGACATTCCAAAGTTGATGTTCCTTATTTCAGCTCCCTCTGTCAGGGAAGGGAAGGGAAAATGGAACGAGCTGTGTCTCGAGGAGGCAGGGTAAAAATAGGATGTTTTTTTCTTATCTTCTCCTAAGCGTGCACAGACACATGCAAACACTTTTATTAAGCTAAAATTCAAAATACTTGTCAAGCTGAGATGCAAATTTTGGAGGGGGGGTTGGAAGAGGAAGGGAACTGGGAGAACAAGGATAACTGGAAGCCTAGATCAGGTCCACAGATAAGCCTTGTTAAGTTGTTATAGTCACAGAGGATGCATTACAGCTAATTATCTATTGTCTTAAGGCACCTTCTATCCTATAACAGACCCAAAGGAGGATGCCAGGTGGGAGCAAAAGAAAGGGGCAGATACTGCTCCCTGCTGTAAATAGATGCTGGTTTGTTCTGTTCCTCTGGTGGTTTTACTCCAGCAGTAGATGTCCTCCCCAGAGGCTTCGCTGAACCTCCCCTCAAAATGCATCTGCTCTCGGGGGCTTGTGTTGCGGGACCCTGGCGCGTTATTCCAGTGGTGTTGCAGGCAGGCATGGCTTCCCCAGGAGTGCCACTGTTGTTTTTTTCCTTGAGTCCTGCTATGGTGCCTGTAGGTTTCAGATGGCACTGTGTTGCGTTTCTGACATTGCAGCACTGGCTGTGCAGGCTCCTACTGAGCCTTTCATTTTGTTTCGCAGCTCTCTCTAACTCCCTCTGTATCAGTTCAGTCGATTTAAATGAACTCCATTCTGACCCTCATTTATCTCCCTTCTAGGGACATAAAACAAAGTTTTCATCTCCATTTTATTGTAGTTTTAGCTACCACAAATCTCCTCGGTAGCTCAGTCCTGAGTTGAGCAAATAGCATTTTTCTAAGATGTTTGAATCAGGCCCTGGCAAGTTGTCCATTTTGTTTTGCCTCTCTCCCTATGTCTCCCTGCTTTCTATGCAAATGTCTGTAATGTTGTTTTGCTTTTTAGCATCTTATAATACATGGTTTGGCATCCTGTTAAATATATTTAGAGTTACAGGTGCAAGCAAGAGCCAGGCCTTCTTACAGTAAAAGCCATTTTTTACTGCTGTTAATGTTTATTTAGATTTAATCCAAGGGTGTGTTGCCTGCTCTTAAGCACTTTCAAGGCAACTAAACCAGCCTTTATAAACCATTAAACATTAGCCTGTTTCTTCACCAATGAGATATGTGTCTGTTTATACAGTCCTCACCATTTTGATGTCTTGAGTGCTCCATGTTTGGTTGCAAATGTTTCCTTCTCAGGCACTTAAAAAAAGGTGGGGAAATCTGATGTGAGACTATTTGACCAGTTTGAGACTGTTGGGGCAATCTTTGGCAGAAGGTTTGGACTGCTGGAAGCTGCATCTCTGTTTAGTGGCCTAACCACAAGTTCATCCTTCCTCTGTCCTCAGTAGCTGAAACACCATGAGAGCACAGCTTAATAGGTAGCAGACTTCTCACATCTCTTTGCACCTCTGCAGGAGAAGAGACAGGTCTTGTACTCTTGAGGTTCAATGAGTTGGGGTGTCATTTCCCAGCTGGGTGGCCTGTGAACACATAAGCACTGAAGGCTGTGGATTTGGTCCATCAGATGTGGACAAGAAGTGGTGGTGGGGTCCCTTCTGGAGGTGCCATGGCCAGTGTGATTTGAGTGAAGGTGAGGGATGGAAAGCAGTGCAAAAGCAGACTCCTTAGCAGTACCTTATCTGCAAGCAGGTTTTTGTGGGGAGAAGTGCCTCTTTCTGGGAGGCATATGTCAAACCTTTAAAAATTTTCTAGGCTAAATTCAACACCTTAAGGTTCATCCAGACTGGGAAACAGGCAACCTGTGAATATCATGGGGTGCAAGTATGTGAGGAACATGAGTTTGTGCATGATGCAGCCCAAGATTGCTCTAACAGAGTTTGTGAACACGAGTGTTGGGGAAGATGGTCTGAGGATCTGCAAGACACAAACCAGCCTTTCAGGGCTTCCCTGTGAGTTGTGCACAGTGCTTAGTGGTTTCAGCTGAGGTTTTCTAGCTGATGTCATACTCAGTCATCTTGGAAGCTGCTGAATAAGATCAGTATTGCAAGATAACCTTCTCCTTCCTATAAATGATGGTCATGTGCCTTCAGACAAAAATGTTTGAGCTGGTTCTTTCTGTGGGCCCTTGAGCCGGCTTCTTTTGGGTGCGTTTGGCCTGAGCTTGGTCAGCTGCCTCAATGGGAGTCCCACTGTGCAACAGGAGCCTGCTCATTGCTCTTGCAGGGTCAAAAGCACGTGGATGAAGGTAATGGCACTTCTTCCATTGTGAATGCGTTACAGGCAGCAGGCCATGTGTCCTTGATAAGCCACTTGATAACCTCTTGTGTGGGACAGGGGCAGGGATGGCAAAGGCAGAGCAGGCGATGCCGTTGGCAGCAAGCGGCTGGAGTACACAGCTGCTGGCATATTGACTGAGCTTATCTTTCTGATTACTATATCAGAAGGAATAGACCTTAAAAGCACTCTGAGGTAGTAATTTCCACTCCCCCCCAGAACTTTAACATCATGGCTGAATGAAAATTAAAAACTTTACATTTGGGATTTCACTGATGCTTAAATGTTTCAATTACGAGCTCCGTCTGAATAGCACAGTGCACGTTTTACATCCTATAACAGTTGCACGGAGTGTTATTTCCCTTGGAACAGTGGGAGAAAAATACTCTGTGCTCAATGAAAGGAAGTAAAAGCTGGCACCTCTGTGGTTTAAGCAATATTATTTTAGTTTCTTTACTGCTCATCAAACCCTTACTTTTCAGCCAGATCTGAGAAATGCTTTGAGATGAATGGGAAGTTTCCCCAGGTCTTGGATCCAGTGCAAATGATTGGAGTCAATCCATCTATGTTGTTTTAACAGGGGAGGCTCGGATGGCAGGTCCAAGTGGCTCAAAATCACCTACATGGTATTGTGGAGATCCTCTTTCACTGGGAGGAGGAATGGTATTAGACAGCACTTGGATTAATACAGAGTTAGGAAAACTGGGTTTTCCTGTTTCAAACTTGGAGGGTCTCCTTGTCTTTGTGGCAGGACTTGTGGTGGGAAGGGCAGAGATCGGGAGGGACACAGCCGGGGAGCTGGGGATCACGGGGAGGAGTTTTCTGTGGAGCAGTCGGCAATGCACAACGCTGCCTTGTCTGTTTGTGTACAGCTTCTAAAAATAGTTATTTGGAACCCAACTACATCCCTGTGGTTTCTTCCTCTTCTTAATATTATTTAGAGAAGCAGATCAAACTAGTTAGAAACCCAGGATTAGGTCAGGCTCGGCTGACACGTGTCAGCTAACCTCAGTTTAACCTCAGCCTCTTCTCCTAATTCAGGCTGACTAGGGGGACTCCAAGCAAATGAGCTGCACCAATATATCAGCACAGCTTCACCAAATCAATAAATGCTTTTAAATTTTGATACATATGCATATATACATGTGTATACATACAGAGACCATACCCTTCTTTTACTGGCGAGCATACTGCTAACCTGTTACTTATCTACTTTCTGCTGTAATTGAACCATTCAGGATGCCATTATGGCCTTAGGGGCAATGTAAAAATCAATCTAAAACTTATTTCAGCTGATAGGGGAATATTTGGGCACAAAATGGAACTTTATGCCATTTTCTTGGCCTTTTTTAAAACTGTGATTTCAGTAACATCCTTTCCTTCCCCCTCCCCCTGCCCCCCCCCAATTTGTTTCCATCATATTTTTGGCTGGTGTAATAAAAAAAAAAGGAATACAGTTGAAGTTTCTTACATGTGCCAGTGTGTTATACTCAGAGGTCTTTGCTATTTCATTTTCCCCATCTATTCCAGGGCACCTAAGTCCCATGCCAAGAGGTTGACATGAGTGGTGGCGCAACAAATGATGTGTATTTTTGTTTGATTGTCTTACCTGACAGCCTCCCAAACAAACTTCCACAACCTCTTTGAGCAAGTTGTGAATTTGTCTCCTCTCCATACGGGAGGGAGAACGGGACAAATTCCCAAAGGGCAGGAGGTTTTGTCTGTTTGTGGCCTTGGATGCTGGTGGGAGCTGGGATGGCAGCAGGCTAACCGCGCTCCTGTGCTGTAGTGGAGTGGGTTGCTTTGATACCTGATGTTGGCAGGAATGGGACAGAAGGATAATCAGCTTGTGTGTGCTTGTTGAAGACTGCCTTTGCCTTGAGAGGACGCCTTGAGAAGGGAGCAGTAGTGGGACTGGGAAGGAGAGACCCAGCGGGAGATTTGAGGTTTGACTGACTGGGTGATGAAGGTTTGTTTCCCCTCTGGATGTTTTGATTCATGTAATTTGTTTCAGTTATGAGGCTAACATTAAAAAAAAAAAAAAAAAAAAAATCCCAGAAATAGTTATACTGGAAGCACCCAGGATAATCATAAAGCTTATGTTTGCTAAAATGATTATTCCTTTTGTCATGTTGGAAAGTACCTTAATAGCGTTTATAGTCTTGGCCACGCTAGGGAGTTTTCAGGCTGCATGTACATTACTTGGTTTCTGATGTAAATGAGGCTTTGTAATGATGATTGGGAAATGTGATTGTGTATACAAGGACCATGTTAGGGGAATAACAGTATAGTTTGAGCAGTATATTGGGTTCCTGGCTTTTTTTGCTGAATGCTGACAGGCTTCATCCTGATGTCTTTCAGCCATCCTGTGAGCTGATGACATAAGGTGCAGGTGAACATTAGGGACAACTTTGCGCCTTTTCCTAACGTTACTGCAAATGCTCTTTCTTCCGGTGCTCAAAGTTAATAAAAATGCAGAAGACACCACTCTTAATGTGTTGGTGTTTCTGCAGTGTGTGTCATACCAAGCGGTTGGTTGTCAGTCACAAACCTCCACATGGTCCAGAGTAAATACCCAGTAGTGCAGTGGCTGGGGATATCTACAGCGTGATCCCTTTCTCCCTTGTCTTGGTCAGGGGTTGAGTTCTCCTATCTCAGAAGTTAGAAAAAAAGCTTTATGGTCTTCCCCTCACCTTTCCCGTAATGAAGGTGTGAAAAGAGAAAGCCCTGCTCGATGAGATGACACCAGAGGAGGAGAGAGCAGTTTCTTGTACCACATGGGTGTTGGGAATTAAATCCTCTGCCTGGAGTAATTTCCTCTGGCCAATGTGTAGTGCAAAACGAGCAGGATCTCCTTTCGGGTGACTTGCTGAAAGTAGCAGCTTCCATGCTAAATATCTCTGCTTGCTGGCCCAGCAGAGGATGTACAGGAAAAGCAAAGAGGGGATGGATGAGGGAGTTCATCACCAGGCTGTGTTTTCTTGCAGTGAGGGTGATGAGCAGCAGCACTGCCACCATTCAAGTCCCTGAACAGACTGGCATTCTGTGTACTCGTGGGGGCTGAAGTGGATGCTTGGTGGATGGTGGATCACATCAGTGCCTGTTCATTTTCCCAGTCTCGTCCCAGTTTCAGGATTCCTGCTGCCTCAGTTTCCTAGGCTGGGCCGTCGTGTCCAGCTCTGGCAGCAGTGCCATCCTGCCAGTCCCTTCGCTCTGTCTGCAGGCTGTTTTCCTTTGCCCAGGGTATAGGAGGCCTTAACAAGGCCTAAGAAAGAACTAGGGACTGTTTTCTTTCTTTGCTCTTGTCCTTGTTTACTTGCTGACCGAAAGGAACATAACTGCACCATCTCTGTAGAAATCTGTAACTACAATTATTGTGTACCTGATTAGTATTTTAAAGGTTTCAAACTACAGAAAGTGAAAATTACCCCAGAGCTTGCATGGCCAGCTTAACCTCTGGTTACTTTACCAGAGGCGTTTGATTGGACAGCCTGAAAAAAACACAGACATTGTAAAAGACTATGCAAGCCAAAGCCTCACATATGGTTGGTTCTTGGTCTGTCCTTGCTTTCAGGGATTTCCTACAACAAAGAGTTTCTATCAGTGGCCATATTTGTCTGGCAGTGCATAAGCTTCCCATTTTCCCAGAAAGTAATGCATCTATCCTGCTGTTAAAGGATGCGAGGAGATAAAATCTGATGTCTAGTCACTCCTTCTGCTTTCCATAGGGCTACATTTCTCTCATAAAAACAGAAGAGAGGGGGGCACTGATCAGGTGAAATGGGTCAGTGGGAAGCTGTTGGCTCATTTTGACAGCAGGAGTGAGGGACATGTTCCTGGGAGCAACTGAAGAAGAGGGAGCCACCATTGGTGTGGGTCAGTTCAGCAGCATGGATGGGGCACAGGCACGCTGACACCTTGCTGAGGCTTGTCTCAGTTACTTTAATTAATTGAACCTGATGTGCTGATGCTTTTGAATCATCACAGTTCCTTACTATGGTAGTTTGTGGGTGAGGAGGAAGTTGTACAGCATGGCTTATGGGACATGACCATTTTTGTTGGGCTCCATTGAAGAGGTGCCTGCCATCTTGATGGTATTTTATCCTCTTCCTTGATTCCTAGGCTGAGTTCATAGTAAGCAGTACCCTCTTAGGATGTAATCGTTCCTGAAAACAACCCAAGAGGTTTTATAATATGGTAAGAGGGCCTCCGGTGGTAAATGTGTGGACCAGCTCAGAGGCTGAAAAGGTGCTCAAGAGACTTGAAATTTCCCACAGGGATTCTCTTGGCTCATCGCCGATAAAGCAAAGAAATTGTCTTTGACTTGGTTTAAACAATACTGGCTTGGTAATAAGGAATAGGAAGAAAATTAGACCCCCTGTACCAACAGACCTCAGGACAGGTGATTGTGCACCTGAATCAAGCTGGCAGAGGTGGATAAGGGAGGAAGGACTTGTTCACCCCAGTGGGTTCCAGGCCATTTGAAGGCACAGTGTTACACCTGGTGTAAATCCCTGTGGGTGGTGGTGTGTGGCTGACTGATGTTGGTGCACGGTGGGATGTTGATCTGCTTGGTGGGAACTTGGCTGGCGGGACACTTGAGGACTGGGCTCTTCCTGCTGCGGTGCTTCAGGCAGTAATGGATCTTGTTACTGGGATCTTCCAAAAGAAACGTGGAAGCAAGGGAGACAGGTATAATCTCTTTCTCTGGTGTTCTAAGGCAGCTGAAAGCAAAAGTGCAGGGTGGAGGGATCAGTGCTGCAGGATGTGTGGGAGGCGGCGGGATGCTCGCCAGGAGATGATAGGAGCACACGGAGGCGTTGCAGCTGAGCTGTGAGGGACTGGTAATACTTCTGGGTCAGCAAATTCACAGCCTTACGTGGCTTTTCCAGAGCTCTTCTGTGGATAGGCCTTGCTCATGTGAACAGCACAGGGACTTCACGCAGCCATAAAGGTCTTGGGACAGGCTGGGGAGTGAGCAGGCAAACAGGAACCCCCGAGAAGATAAGAGAAGAGGCCTCTTCAAGGACCAGATTTCTGTCCTCGAGTGCTGTGGAGCAGCACCTGGACCTGCAAGAGTCTGAGGCTTTAAAATTAATAAAACCACCCTGTTTTTAAATGCACTGCTATGAAATATTGCTCCCAGGTGGGGGAAGTGAGCAGAGCTGGGGTTGCAGCAGAGGTATGGTGAATGCATTTGCATTTTTGAGGTGGTCAAATAATTGAAAGAAACTTTGCATCCTGCAGTGTTTTGCAGTTGCTCTGGCCCGTTTAGTTTCTCTGGCCTGTGGTAGTTTTGGATAAACACTGTTGGGATGTAGTGCCTTTGCTTATGTGTTGTGTTTGGCTGTGATCGAGTTGCTACAGTCAGGGAAGGTTGGTTTTTTCTTGCAAAGAGCTGAGCCAGTCTTGCAAGCCTCTCTCTGGGATATTATCCAGCAGGGGTTTGGAAGAATAGAGGTTGTGGTGCTGTGGGCCGTATGTACTCCCCAAACTGCAGGTCCTTCGCCCCAGATGAAGCATCTTCACTTCTCTGTCACCTCGAAGCAGTGAATGTGGCCGGCAGCAAGGCAAGCTGCCACTGGGGAGGTGGGCCAGATGCCTGGGGATGGATGCTGCCCTCCCAGCCCTTCAGTGGGTGAAGTGCTGCCAGCAGAAATGAGAGAGATTTCAGAGGTCAGAATCATTTTGGCTACCCACTGAGATGCTTTTTTTGTGGAGAATACTAAGAAGATTTTTTTCTTCTGTAGTACAGGGGCATTTCTTTGCATGCCAGCATATCACAGAAATTAGTTTCACTGAATCATTCACTGTAAGTCTGAGTAGGTAGATTATTTTGCTCTGGGTTGCCATATAGCAAAGACAAGTTCCAGGGGCTAGGCACAGATACCTCTGATGCTGTTATTTCCCATGATGCTTATAAAAGAAGGGTTGGAAAACTCAGTACTTCAGAAAAAGTATCCCTGTGCTACTCGTGTTAACTTCTCTAGAGCACATCTTCTGCGGGATGCTGTATGGTACAAGCTGTTCCAAAGGTAGTGCCAAACCCAGTCCTGTAGTCCCTTGTTTGGGTAACATTCCCACTGATTTTGGAAGTAAAGACAGCCTGTCAAACACCAGGATAAGCTCTTACATTTAGTAACAAATAAAGGAAACTCCTGAGTCAAAGCTGTAGGCCCAGATTTAGTTTTGCTTAAGATAAGCTTTTCCAAAATGGAAGATGAGTATCAGTACCTCACTGCAGATACTTATTCCTAATTTGAAAGTATTTTTTCCCATTGTTTTACTGATTAATGGTGTTCATCTTAAAGATTGTGCAACGCAGCCTGTGAGGCCTTGTGCTACCTGCCTCTAGCCTATTTCTGCTGGCCCACATAAGAAAAATTCTAAAAATAGTCCAGCAGTGTAGCTTTTCAAAAGTAAATTAGATTTTAAAAATAAGAGGTTCAGTTTAATTATCTGGCATGCTCTCAGTAAAGAGGAGGAAGAGTTTCAAAATACGCAGTTCCTCTAACGTGGAAAAAACCCCAACCCCAAGCGTAGCCATCCCTCAGTTGTTAGGACATGCTGTTGCTTTGCTGTTGTGCTTTACCTATTAACTGGTTCTTCATTATACCAGTGTGCTCACAAAAGAATTGCCTTGTGCATCAAATGTTTTTGGAGAATGAAAACAGTTTTGCAAGCTGGCTGAGTGCAGGGGCCGACACCAGCAATGTGCAGACTATTTTTAATGAAAAATACCTGCCTGTGGGAATGCATATGATGCCTTGCTTCCATCTTAAAGAGCACGTTTGGTAAACGATGGGTAAGACAAGGAGGAGTAGTTTGAAATACTTCACAGGTTTAAATGTAGGAATGACATAAACACCTATGTAATGCAAAGGATGCTGAACTTAGGCAGCAGTGTTCTTGCAGCAGAATGCTGGGAGCCAAGATAAGTAAGTCGGTGACGCTGTCTGTCTGACACACATCAGCAGTTAAACTGTGGTGGCTGAATGCTTCTAAAGCAAGATTAAACACAGCAAGAGCAAAACACCCTAGCCAAAACTCATTCCTCTTTAAGTGTACAGATAGTCTAACTGATCTTCAGGAAGGATGTATGGGCTGTCACCTCTCTTCAGCACACAGAACCTGCCTATGCGTGGGATAATTGGCAGGTTTTATAAGGAGACCTGTGGTGATGAGAGCCCTCAAACCACCAGAGCAGATGGGGATGCTGATGTCTGCCGACTCTGCCTCCTCTGACTAGGGATGTCCTGGGGAGAAAAAGGCACGAGACTGAGCTTGAGGTTGTGGAGGGACTTGAGTTATCAGATAGGTGGGAGAACACTGCCTTATCAGGGCTGGTGAGGTTCTAATTACAGACCTTGTGAGGTGTGAGGCAGGAGCTGGTGAGTCATAAAGTGTTTTCTAAGGTTTGGGGCTGGCCCTGGATGCTCAGGCGTCAGCCACTATTGCAGGTGACTTCTTTCATTCTGAGTGAGGAGGCAAGGCAAGGTTTTCCTTTGGATGGGACCCTGTCACCCTTTACTGCCACCTTTATCAGTTTGAGATTAGATGGCTCTGATTTGCCCAACCTAGGGCTATGTTTTGAGACTCCCTGGAAGTTTACCTGGAACCAGGCTGCTGCCTGCTTAATAGGTGCTTCTCATGCAAACAGTGCAAGCACACCCGAACTGCAAAACTGGCTACAAAGCTGGCTGCTGAGCAGATTTAGACCTGTACCATTGACTGCTTGTGCAATCCATGTTGCATACTTCTGAAAGTGCTGGTAAGACATTCCTGTCTGGAATGAGAAGGTGGAGTGCATGCAGTGGGGTTTTCAGGGTTGGGATTTACACATTTTCTGGTCTGGTAGGGTCTGAGTTGGATGAGTCCCTGGGAAACATCCTTTCTGGGGGCAAGGACAGCACTTAGAGGGAAGAGGTGTTAAGAAAATGAAGACTTGTTAGTTTGCTTCTCCCCTTAGTTTAGTTACTCCCCTTAGTTAGTTGCTTCTCCCCTTGACTGACTTGAGAAGCATAATTGGAATGAGTTCCAATGTCTGATCTTTCTTCCTTTAGAGGTTTGCGGTGCTGTTGGCATTGCACTGATACACAGAAGAAGTTGTTGATATTTAAACACAAATGTTGGCCATGGCATAAGGAAAAATGAGAACAATTCAGAACCCCACATAAAACATCCTCTGAGCCTGGAGTAATTAGTTCAGTTTCATAGCCTGATTTCCAGAAAGAGAAAGAACAGAACAAACAGCAGAAAAGATAATGAAATTTGCGGGGGGCCCCAAGGGGACTGTTTCCGTACAGTGATAGTCAACCAGAGTGGTGTTATTTGGTCCAGAAAGAAGGCACCTGGGGAGGCTGTGATTGCACCATGCAAGGGGCTGAGTGGCAAAGTGGGAACTTGAGCAACTGCTCAATTTTTTTCAGAGCGTCAGGATGCAAGACTCAAAGAGTAAATTTAAAGTTACTCTAAAGAGGCCTCTCCTTTTCCCAGCACGGTGGGGGTTTGTTGAACTGTATAATTGCAAAGGAGTGGCTGGGAAACAACGTGCTGGGGTTATGCACATGGAAACTGTTTCTAAAGATTACATGAATCCTATATTAATAATTGCAGAGGAAGTACTGGTTCGTGTTTTAGCCAAAGCTTTGCTTGGACAGCCTTTGCAGGCATTGCACATGATGTGGTGGGTGTTCCTGCCCTTTGTGCTGCAGAGCCATTCGCTGCTGATGGGCACTGCAAACTGAGGCTGCTTCCTGCAGCAGCACACGAGTAACCTTCATTGCTTTCAGTCGTCCTGTGAATGAGTAAGAGCCTCGGGACTGAATGTTCTACTGTTCTGCGCTCCTTTCATGATAACTTCTCTAGGATTTCTTTTGCTATTTTGACACGGGCAACTCTTCCTTCCCTGAGTTTCATATGTGCTCTCTTCCTTAGGAGTGGTGACCTTCTGGATACTGCTCCTTTTCTTTCCCCTTAAGTTCAAAGAAGTTCAGTATTTACATAAGTGGCTTGCTTGCTATTTTACTGCTTTCTGGCATAATCTCTCTTGAATGCCTTTCTGAAAATAGTCTGTCCAAGTAAAAATATGAAGTAAAAATACTCACTATCGAAGCAGAGTATTTAGAAATAGCTGTAATTTTGAGTTGTATCAGATGTAAACCCAAGCCTTTGCAGTTGATTAGGGACAGGTGTTTTAACTTCTTCTGCAGCTCTTTTTTAGGTTGTTAACTGGAATTTTTGACCTACTGAAAAAAAGAACCGCAAAACAACCCTCACTAAAATTGGTATCAGGGCTATAGCACTGTGAACTTGGTGTAAAGCAGAAAGAAAGATACAAAGTACCACTTCATTACACGGGATTGTTGCATCAATGATGTACTAATGTAATTTCTTGGAGGGAAAATAATGGGCTCTAATGATGTAACCAGTGTGTTTAGTGATACTGTAGCACAATTAATTGTGGCTTTCTTGCAATTAAGTGCTGCAAACAATTTCCCTTAAAAGTGGATGCAGGGCATTTGAGCTCAACTTCCTCCATCCAAGGAGATTGTCCCCACTCTTTTGGGATGATCTGCAGAAAAATAAAAAAAGCGTGTGTCATTAAGTGAAAACGATGAGAGTGGGTTTCCCTGTTCATCATGTAGCAGTGTGCCAGAGGCTGGTGCTCTGCTTTCTCAGACCCATGTTTTGTGACAACCCTGGGGACTGACCTGGGGGAGAAGTGCCATGGAACGGCTGTGGACTTCAAGGCTGTGCTCACATGTCTTTCCCCCTGGGATTGTAAGTAACAGGACTGGGGTCTTGGTGGAGGTCTGTCATCTTTCTGACATCACTGGATCAAGCTGGTGGTGCTTGGCTGAGTGCTGTGCCCTCAGGCAAAGGTTTGATCTCACTGTGAAAAGCAGCTGCTGGCCCCTTTTGTGGTATCCAGGCATGGTGTGGGAAGGAGGCCCTGGCGGAGGGCTGAGCAAGCCATGAGGCAGGGTGGGCTGCTCAGACAGCAAGCAGACTCCGTATCAGGATGGGCTGCTCAGACAGCGAGTAGTGTCCATATTTTATTCAATTATGACCAAAATAATTGGTGGGTGACTACGTGTTTGGGTTGGGTTGATGAATGCTGTTTCTATCTTTGTGTCATTCAACACCCTCCTGTGTTGCTTCTTCAATGCCTGACAAAAGTTCAGCTTGCTGCCAGCCTTCCCTGTGGGGGAAAATGATGTAGTCTCTCCTAAATCTCTAGTTTCCGTAACACTTGGAGTTGTCAGTGGCCATCTCTTGTGCTGGAGTTGCTGTCCAGAGGGGGTGGAAATCTGCCCCTGAGCTGGAAGGTTGCTGGGGGCTGGTGGAGGAACTGGCAGGCATGTGCAACCACGTAAAACTCATTTTCTAAGAAACTGGGTAAGAAATGCAACTTCCCATTTTGCAAGGATTTTGACAGATGGATCTGCATGTGCTCATTCATTTCTTGTAAACTCCCTGAACAGTCACGCTTGTGTCACGTACAGGGGCTTACAGGAGCTGCAGTGGTGGGGTATAGACACCGCCAAGGATCTTGATGTCTTTGGCAGGCAAAGCTCTTGCTGGTTCTGTGTTGGTGGATTCCAAGGTGTTTTCCTGCTTTCTGTGCTATGGGTGGGAGGGGAGATAGAGAATAGAGGCAATAAATTTCTTGAAGTACTTTATAATGCACTTTTGTCCCCCACTTTGAAACTGAATAGGATGTTTATGAAGAGATTTTAAGTGACAGTTTTCTGTTGGAAGATTCCTTTAGTGGTATGAAATGAAAGAATTCTTCAGTTTCATCTTTTAATTTGTTATAAAAGAGCCAAAATGGTACATTTAATCATTTTCTAACCGCACACTTTGAAAACGGTGTTTATCTGATCTTTTTACCACAGAGGATAATTGGCTTATACAAAACTAAGTATTTTCTGGTAGCGGGTTACTTGCTTTTAAATATGTATGTGGCAGCTTTTCTTTAGAAAAGACTGTGCCAGGGAGAGGTCATACTTCAGTTCATACAAGTGACAGTGAGTGTTTAAAAAGTGGGACACTGCAAGTAGCAGAGAGAAAGAGTCGTAGGTATCCGTGTGATGTGAGCTTGGGACTGGGACTTACTGGGAAGATTTCCCATTTATTTACCTGAAAAGAGGAGCTCAGTCTTTCACGGGGATTTGCAGGAGTTTTGCTGGTAGCACTTTCTGTTAATAAACACTTGCCTCTACCTGGAGGTGCAGTGTACAGACAGACATTTAGTGTACGGCAGACTACCTGTAGATGTAAGTCCCCATGGGAATGGCAAACTAATGGTGGTGGTGAAGCTTCCTCCCTGGGAACAAGGGGGAGCTTCTTATGTGCTTGGGCCATGGGCCAGGCTTATTTTTTCTTGGATTTGCTACATGAATTTGGTGTCAGCTTTCTTCCAAAGACTACAAAATCATAATTTATTTTATTTATAGAGCTGTGTGATTTATACCCTGAGATATGTCTCAGTGGTTTCAAATTACAGAGAAGGATAGAAATACTGGCTGATTTTTCCCTTACCCTGTCTGTAGACTTTGAGCAGCAGGTCCAAGCCTAAAACTCCACAGCTGGTAATGAAAGCACAATTTAGTTTTGTGGCCTCAAGTATTACTGTAAACCTTCCTGAAATTTCTGCTCCTAATATCTGATGGTGTGCTACAATGATCTTTCTTAGTATTATCATTATCGTGAGAGAAAGTGTCTTCAGTTTCATTTAGGTAAATACATTATCAGGCAGATCTGGTGGTTGAAGAGTGGGAGAGATCCATTGAAGTCAATATAACTGTGTTTAAAAAAAAAAAAAAAGAGAAAAGAAAAAACTCATCCACCAAATGAATCTGTGACCTGGTATCTTCTCGAGTTATTGAGAGCTGACCTAGATGTACGTAGTTGTGTTAATCACTGTGTTTTACGGTGGTTTCTATTCCTGAAGTGTGCTTGTTGGAGAAAAGCATCTTATATTTGAACTTTTGTATAATACCCTCCTCCTCAGACAGTTTTCAGTGATACCAGCCTTTGTGTCTGAAGCACTGCTGTTAATGGAAGCTGTTGATAGAAGCTGTCGATGGAAGCTGTCTGTAACACACACACACTTGAAATGAGTGGCTGGTGGGGACATTAGCATGTAGCATGTCACTGCTTTGGTGTGCCACCCATTTTTGAGGGCAGCTTAAAGGATGGTATCCGATATAGCAAATACTCTGCAGTCCATTGCCATCAGGTTGCCCAATGCCTTCTCCTGGTGAATGCAAGTGATTGTCTGACAGGGAGTCGTTTGAGGCAGTCCTGCTGCCTCAGGGTGCTGGATAAGCTGTCAGCTAGTGCCAATTTGCCTCTGTTTTACATGTGTAAATGTAGTGTTGGGAAACACCACCTCCCTCGAGCGTGTACGAACCAACCTTATACTTGTGCAGCTATTTCAGTCTGGGGATGTTGAGGCTTGCTGTCACCTCACTGTTCATGCAGGAGAGCACCAGTGGCAAGTGCAGCTGTAACTATCTATTGAAGGAGTTTGATGCCTCTTATTTTGATGCAGCATCAGCTGCCTAACTGTGGGAGCTTTTTCCCTGACTCTTGGGAAGCTGGAAGGGATGTAAAGTAGGGGTAGGTACTGCCTTTGCATATGGAAATGGTACATCTCCTGACATGCCCAGCCTGGCTCACTGCCCTGCACCAGCCCTGGGCTCTGTCAGGTGGAAACCATGCAGAGATTCTGGGGAGCTGGGGTCTCTGTGCTCCCCTTTTTGTCATCTGTGAATCTGGGGATGCCACTGAGCTGGTACGGAGACGCTCTGTTGGTGTCTAGCTCTCTGTGAGCAGGATGCCTGGCTTTGATCTTTTCAAAGACAGTATCATGAAAGCCTAGTAGAAACCAAAAGCTTAAGTGCTTTGACTTCTTGATCTCCATTGCAGAGCCAGACCACTCCTTTCAGCCCCATGCACTGTGTAGACAATTCTGAAGCCTAGTTGCTTCCAAAGACCTAGTGGGGGTCAAGAGGAGGGTCTTTGGAAGCCTCTCTGCTCAGAGGTGATCCTTGCTGCCAGTACCATGTCCCCCAGCTCGGCAGTGCTGGGAGGCTGGCAGCGTCCCGTGGGAGCTTCTCTCAGGAGGTCTGTGAACTCTGGATGTTTTCCGAGACTGTAGCAGGGCCTCTGTGCAGCAGCTGGTCACAGTCGGAAACTCTGCACCTTTTTATGGCAGCAGAGGGAACCAGAAGGCTTAACAAGTCCTGTTGGCTCCTCCAGAGAAGGATGGAGGGATTTATGGTCTTTAAATAAAAGTAATAAAAAGCCAAATATGTTTTCTGACTTGTGCACAGTGAGCGCCTAAACTTGGAGGAAACTGAGGGGAGATTTATGCATCATGTGTTGTCCTGCACACATGTGAGTGATTCCTTGAGAGAAAGTAAGAGTTAAGGGAAGTGGCAAAGAAGGGTGGATCCCTGCAGGAATAGCAATTACCATACTGTGGGAACAGGGACACTGCCCTTCTGTTCTTGCACACATGCGCTGAACCTCGAAAGACACCTGGAATCTGACCAATATTTCAGGCCAAGACATCCATCCAGGAAAAAAAATACATGGACAGGGGGGAATAACCTTGCTTTCCTGAGATGGTGGCATTTGAGTATCGGGATCAATACCTGAAGCAACACAGACAGACAGACTCTTCCCTTGCAACGTATCATTACTCCTCTCTGGAAAGCGCATGTGCCTGGATGAGGGTACATATGTTTGCATTGCAAGGATTTGAATTTGCCTGAAATTTAAAGGTCCACATTTGTATTTGATTGCTTGCTGTCTGCTAGCCAGCAGCACTGTGGAAATTAAGAGATCTGTTTGACCAACTAAATTGAATGAAAGTTTTGGTTGCTCAGGAACACTGCTGTGAGTGGCTTTCATACTGACTCAGCACCCCTCCAAAATGTGGGTAGCAGATGTCTTAGATCACTTCTTCAGTGGGGCCAGCTGTTGATATGCCTCAAAGGAAAGTACGCAGTTGTTAGTTGCGTGGGTTTGGCAAGTGATACTGTGCTGCCCGCATTTGAAAGCCTGGCTCAGCATCTGCCTCCATGGTTGGTTTGCAAGGTGTTGATGGTACCTGAGGCAGTGCTGCTCCACCCCCTTGTGGGGTGTGAGCTGGTACAGAGTCAGGCCTGTAGCAAGTACAGCTGTCAGCAAGCAGTGAGGGTGTACTGTGAATTTGGAATAGTTCCGTCCTTGCAGTATTTCAGTGATGTCCCCATATTGCTTCTTTAGTTGTTGTAGATGTTGGGTTTGTGACCTGTAACAAAAGACAGGGGAAGCAGGAAGGAATGAGTAATGTTCCTGTGACAAAAGCCCTGGCTGAATTCCTGTGTCGAGTGAATTCTAGAGGCTCCTTCCAGCCCTCTTCTTCTATCACCCTGCACCAGCTGAACTCCATGGGCATTATTTTCCCTCTCTGCCTTGCTCTTTCTCAAGTAGTGGCTGTATCTTGAGTCAGATAATCCCATGTTTCTTGATATGATGGTGCTGGGTTGCTACAAATCTCTGCAGTTGCAGTTACAGCGGGTGATATGACATTAGGTGCTGCCCTCTGCCACATTCACTCCTCCCTTTCCTCGTCCATAAGTCAAGGCTAGGTTGATTTTGAGATTGACACAAAACGGAGGGAAAAGCCCTTCCACCCATGTTTAATGTAGTATCTGTGGAGCAGTGTAGTCAAACCCCAAAGTTTATCAGCTGCATGGCTCTCCTTCCACTCCCCTTTAAGGGTGCCTGAAGGGAAGGATCAACTTTGTGTGGTGCCCAGGAAGGTTGCAGCAGATCCATTCAGTGTTTGAGAACTTCAACAGTTTTTGACCGCGATTGCTTATTTTTATCTGTGTATGTGCTGCGGGAAAACGAAAAGGTTGGCTTCTGGAAGGCAGGCGTTTCTACAGGCTAATTGCCTTCCCAGCACCTTCTCTTGCTTCAACGTGTAAGCAGTGGAGGCAAGAGCAGTGTCAAAAAGCTGTCAGTGGGTGCAGCCAACGTGTCAGAGTGCTTCCCGCTGTGCTCGGCAGTACCGGGAGCTGCTGCGCGTTTGACTGGGAGCGGTAGTGGCAGCTGCCTCTCCCAATGCTCCCGTGGCCATGTCCCTTCTGCAGCCATTCCTTCGAGGCACACTGGGACGTGCCTTTTGCCTCCATCAGTGCTGTACACCTTCCCGGCGCAGTCCAGGGCAGCACTGCCACGGAACGGCCTCTTCACAAGGCGTCTGCTTCACTTCTAATTTTGCATCGTGAGGTTGCATTTAAAATCCACAGGCCATGGAAAGTAGTGGGGCTGATGGGGGATTTTTGCCTGAGGCGTAACATCCAGCCTGGATGTTCCTTGACTGTTACTGTGATGCATCCTTTGAATAAATTTCTTAAACTGAAACTTTTTGTTGTGTTGAGAAGTCTAACCTTGTGCCTGTTTCACCAAACAGGAGGTTGCTGGAGTGACAGTGTCACGTACCATGCATGATACAGTGTGTTTCTAATTATTGTGCACTGTACATTCCATACATTCTGACTTGCATTTGTTACTAATTAGGAATTATCATACTGCTGGTGGTCTCTGGTGTTCTCTATGTATCATCCATAGGGTAAACATCTGCCAGAAGGTGATGTTTCCCCCAAAGCAGAGCTAAGCAGCCATCTCCCCCAACCTCCCTGCAATTCCCCCAAAGTTTCAGACTTTCCTGGCTTCAATATGAAGTGCCTACAGGCATAGCTGTGAAGAGTTATAGGCAGCCAGTGTTGCTGTGAATCATGACCTATTGCAGAGGAAAGCTGGGAATGCCAGGCTGTGCAGTCCAATCCTATCAAGAATTAAAAAAGGTTTTGAAAATAGAAAGCAAGTGTGGGTTTAAATGGTGAATTCTTCAATGTGACTTGTAAAGTGCTCTAAAAATGGAGTTGTCCCTTTAACAATGTGCAAACAGCAACAGGAAAGGGAGCGTTTAGCCATGTACTTTATTTCTTTCTTTAAACCTCTGAAGCTCTTGGAAGCAGCAGCAGCGGGCTGTCCCCACTGTGCTGCGGTGTCCTGGGATGCCCTGATGTCCCTGGTACCCTGCTGGGTGATTGATCTACCTCACTGGTCCTGTGTGGTGGTGATTGTGTATTAGGAGGTAGGACAGCTTAGCATGAACTATGATAATGGTATTTCATATCCTTTTGAGGTAATATATACAGAAGTGTTTTTAGAAATTGTGAAAAAGTGTTGCTCTTTCTAAGCAGTATTTTTCCATCCTTTCCAAATCCATCCTTTTTCCAGTCTGTGGAGAGGTGAACTGAGTAGAGATAATCGCTGTAGCCATATGGGCCTGCAAACCAAGTGGATGCACTCCATAGTATGGTGTTCTAATTTCTGAATTTGTATCAGTGCTGCTGAAAATAGTTTTTTCTTTAGATGCTCTTGCTTCTGCTGCTTTGGGATGATACAAAATATGTCCATAGCATTTAATAACTTTTAACTTTTGCAGTTTGGCTTCTGATGGTTGAGTTGCCTTAATTTTTTCTTGATATCCCTTCTATCTCATCCTTCAGCTGGGATAAAACTTGGAGTGTGCAGGGACAGGGGAGGAGCCAAAAAAGTTCATTTCTAACTGATTAGTTAGATCTACTGAGTATCATCATATGGGTTAGATATAAACTATTAACATGTACAGCATCTGATTAGGCTTGGGATGGGAAGGGAAAAAGCAGATCACTGCAGCACCAGTGGAGGGGGTGAAAATAGGGTAAGTGGATTTTGGCTCCACTTTTACTTACTTTTGTGTTTCATAAATGGTTGCTGAATATGTCTTGTGCATGAAGTTACTTCAAAACCTCATCACAGCATGCACCTGGTTAAAAGATCACAGTGACCATTCTGAAAGTCCATGTACTGTCACTGAAAGATACATGCTGATGCAGGCTCAAAGTTATTAAAACCATATTTCCAAATACTTTCCCTTCCTCTTGGTGCTCTGCTTTCCCAGCCTTGTCACCTGCAAGAGCCCCTGGTGTTAACCAGAGCCATGGAAATTTGCAAAGATGTAGGATGTCAAGGCTGATGGGGTGGGATGCCCTCCTCCTGCAGCTTCTTTGGCGATGTGACTGGTAGGACAGCCAGTGCTGAGGTTCCCTGCCACCAAAGGACCTGGATTTTGGCGTAATAGTGCAGGGATTTCTTAATAGCCTGTGGCCAGTGTCTCCCAGTGCATCACCTGGCATAGTTTCTAGGCCTACATCGCCCAGTGTCCTGGGAAGAATGCTTGATGGTTGCTCTTGGAGAAGCAGGAGTCCCAGGGACTTCACTGAGAGTGGAGAAAGGCAGCTAAAAAGAGGTGTGGGGAACAGCCCAGCTTTTGATAATCCCTGATTAAGCCACTTGGCACCAGGCTTATCCCCCGAGCTGCTGATACAGCAGTTGGGAATAGCCTCTCGGGAAGGCCTGGGACTTCCCAAGAAGTCACGTTAAGGGTAGACATGCTGCAAATACCCCCCTCAGCCGTCACTGCGGGAATGCCTGTCACCTCCGAGCAGTGGGGTGGGGAGTGGAGGTATTTTCATGAGGGCCATGAACTCTGTAAAGAATGGGAGAATCTGAATAAACTTGTTTTCCTGATCCTGCCACGACAAGGTAAGGTACCTTTTAAAAACACAAAGTACACAACAGGCACTTGTAGTTACTTCTCCGAGAAACAGCAAGGAGCGTGTTGTAGGCCCTTTGATCGGCAGCTGCTGCGACAGCCCTGGCCTGGCTTTGAAATCCCCTGGAACTTGCCAGAGTTACTGAGCAGGTCACGCATCAGCTCTGGGAAGTGCCAGGCATTGGTCTTGCTGTCAGTGTGTCCCTTCAAAGCCAAGGGAGGGGTGGTGTGGAGGACCAGTCCCCACTTCTGTGTGTGTAAAGTCCCACTTGTGAGGCAGAGGGATACACTGGGTGTGATGGGGAGTTTCCTGAAGTGAACAGTTCTTAATTATAGAATTAAAGGATGGTATGGGTTGGCAGGGACCTTAAAGAACATCTATTTTGACTGCCCTGCCATGGGCAGGGATAATAATAATGATGTTGCAGGGAGCTCTTGCTTGCTGGTGTGTTATTAGGGATGGTTTATTTACAAAGTACCTCTGCAGGCAGTGCAGACAATGTCAAATAAAAAGCAATTTTGAGGTAGGGTGCCAACAGAGGAGCTGTTTGGTTAAGTTCCAGGAAGTCTGCACCCTGGCAGCTTGGTCTCATACTATTTTACCATAACCTATAGAAATCTTTATTTGAAGCTCCTTAGGACTTTTCAGCTATTGTGTTTTATTCCCCCCTCCCCACCTTATTGCTAAATATTGCTATTTTTCAGTTATGCATGAATTGTCTTCACTTCCTCCTCTCTGCCTGAACTATAAACAAATTTCCTCAAAGCCCCTGTGCTTCCTAAACTTGCTAATCGTCTTGGTGGAACCTCCCCAGCTGTGGCTGTTCTTCCTAGTCCTGTCCCCCTTATCCCCCTACACCTGTGGCCTTTGACACAAAAGTTTGCTTTTGGGGAGTGTACATGTCAGTCTTGGCTTCCAGCTCCACTGAGCTAAATCCTTGGCAGCAGGGGAATGTTACCCAGGTTTACACTGGCAGAGTTGAGCATAGACTATGACTTAGGACTTCCTCATTCCCTCTGTTTCTGTGGGTTTATTGTTGAAATCTATCTATTCTTCCATGTATATTTCTAATCCCATAAGAATAAGTAGTTAAGATTGCTTAATTAATCTAGGATTCATTCCCTCCAAGACATGTTCATATTTGGAAGACATTCAGGTTTTTCTGGGCAGAGTCATTCTTTATTGAACTTTTCTTTACTCATCATGCTGGTTTATGTTGTGAATTTTATTTCTTCTAATAAAGCAGCTGGTTGGAATTCCTTAACTCTGTGTCTTAGCCCAGCCCTGTGTCATACCTCTTTTCTACAAACTGTTTATCTCCAGACTGCTCGTATCTTGCTAGTTCCATATGAGCTCCAAGACTGCTCAACAGCAGTTTTACGGTCTTGGTGTATATTTGGTTTGTTTAGATCCCTTCTGGTCATGTCATTTGGTCTTACTGAGGTGTAAAATGGTAGGCTAAATTTATCCCTTAAGTCCATTAACTTCAGTAGATGTTTGCTATAGAAGGAACTGGGCACATTGATTAAATGGATATACTTCCAAATTTCTGCTTTTTAATTTTTTTTCCAGGCTTCTCTAAATCATGAATTTTATCTCTTGTTAAATACATTTGTGTCCTTCATACAGAACACATAGGGAAATAACTATTGAGTGCTTCATCCATCTGGATTCTTGTTATGTGATCCCCCTGCTTTGTTGAACAATAGACCCATTCTCTCCCCTATATTTTCTTTGGTTATATTTATAAAAACATATACCTGTTTCCCATTACTCTTTCAAGCTAAAAGCAAAACAAAAAACCTACTGTTTGTTCCCTTAACTTTATACCTTATAATGTTTTACCTCCAGCATATATTCAGACTTTTAACTTCATTCCTTTCCTCCCTCATTTCTTTTCTCATATGAGAAATGAGCTTGCTTCATGCCAGGAGCCGGGGAAGCCATTTATTTTGACCCACATGTTTCTCTCTAGCAATGGAATTGCTTTCACATGTATTTCTTCAGGCTAGCCTTCAGGATATCCCATCCTCTGCATTTTGAAATGCAGGTCACTGTTTTCTCAGTTTTTTAGTTGAAGATAAATTTGTTTTCCTGAAGAGAGATTCTAAGTCCTTTCCTTAGTACTCGGTTCATGCAGAAGGGTCACCAAGATTCTTCTTCTAGATTTTTAGTAAACACTTTCCTCCTAGAACCAAATTTAGCACTACCTCATGTCTCATTGCATTTCCCATTGAAATGGGTTATCGTTACCTTCACAGTTCACAAAGTCCTCTGACCTATATATTACAGAATGGCAGGTCTTTCCCAAGAGCTAGCTCAGCAATTAAAATTTCCCACTGGCACAGATGGTTATGATAATAGGACATCATGTATTTATATATAGAGAAAGTGAGAGAAGAGAGAGAGCACGCCTGCATTTTTCAAAGCAGTGTGCAAACATTGGCTAATTAACCCTAATAACAGCTCTGCAAGGAAATTAAAAGTGATTATTCCCACTTTATAGATGGATAAACTCAAGAAAGTAAACTAAGTGACATGCCAGAGGCCAGCACAAAATGTCATTAGTGAGTTGTGGGATGGGATTTGAGGACCAAGAGCCATCCTGGGAAAACCAGTGTTCAGTAGAGCAGGCTGCTGAATGCCAGGTAAGATCTTTCCTGAAATCCAGCTGCTTGATGCCTTTTGTATGGTTTCAAATAGTCCCTGGTGTACTAGTTTATTTACGAATTGAAATCATTCTTTTCAAAGCTTGTCCTTTGCATGGCTTGCATTTGTCATCACCCTGAAGCCAGAAGAGGTGCTTGGCGCTGGAAGTTTATTTTCTATCCACGTTTTGGTGATGCCAACAAGCACATTTGTGTTGTGGCTGCACGGAGGATGTCCATCTGGTTTCAGTGCAGGGAGCTGCAACAGCATTTTCTACACACAGCCATCACTTCTATACTGATGGAGCTGAAATGCCATCACTGAGGTTGTTGTTTGGAGGCTTCAACCTCCCGGAAAAAAGAAGTAGTTGAGTACTGACTTTTCTCATCTTGTCCACTTCACCTGTGTGGAGGGGTGTGTGTCCCAGTCTTGTGGATTTGGTCTGTATAATGAAATAAAATGTGTAATCCAGTATCACTTTCTTCATCTCTTAAGTTGCCTGTGAGTTTTGCTTTGTGAGAACTGGACAGAAGTGTTGCATCATGTTACCAGCTGCTATTTTTAATCTCTGCAAGCAGTCCCGTAGATAACCTGTACACTTGCAGCCATTCCTGGAATGTCTGTCTTTCAAATAACCTTCATCTTAAGAAGCATGTGCAAAATCAGATGCGGAGATCACAAACATTTTGGAAAAAGATGGCGGAGTTTTGAACGTTGGTTGCTTTTTAATTTCAGGTTAGCATCTGGCTGAACACCTAAAAGCAGTATAATACAGTGTTTACTCTCTTGTCATCAATCTCCGGCAAGAGCGATAGTGAAACTTCTCCTTGGGGAGTTGTCCTGGTGAGGGCACAGCAGGATCATTTGAGTTGGAAACGGTTGTGCTAGCTGAATTTTTCTATGCCTAATGGAAACTACAGCAGGGAGCTGGAGGAATAAAAAACAACCCATGTTTCTTTCTCTGCAACGCCACTGTCATAACTTACAATGTAATGCAGCCCAGTTTATCCCTTCTTGGCCTTCCACCCAGAAAACAGGGAAGTAGTGCAAAGCTGTGCTGGGTGATGAAGGGCTCTTACTCACCGTCCCACCCTCTGCACAATAGAAATGCGTTCTCAGCAGCAGGCGTCTGCAAAGCCCCAAATCCCTTCTAAAGTGAGCGCTGCTCCCGTGCCCAGGAGCTGGACCTGTGTGTGGCCACCTACGCCTGAGATGTGTCTAAGGGCTTCCCTTGGTCCCTGCTGCTGGGGGAAACCTGTCTTCCCTTCTTGCCATTGCCCTGAGAGCGGCTGAAGCTTTGTTATTCCTGTGCTTTGGAAGGAGAGGAATGTTTGTGGGAGTCAGGGGGAGTGGAACATAGGTGGGTGCCCTGGGAGACTGTGCTCACTCTGAGCTTGGGAGAGGGCAAGGGACTGAAACTGCTGCCTGGGAGAACTGCCTGGAGCCCTGCCCAGGCCCTGGGTGGCTGCAGCCGACCCGGGAGGAGGCAGAAAGCAGGGAGCTGGTGAACTTCAGGAATTTGTGCCACAGACCAAAGCAAGGAGGTGTGAGGATGCACTGCCATCTCCCCTGAGCAACCATAGCCTCATCACCCCATAGGTGCTGGCAGGGAGGAGGAAGCTGCTGGGGGTGCTGCCATCCTACAGCAGTGGTCTCTGCCTCTATCCACCCTGGGCTTACTGCCTTTGAGAGGAAACTTCATGTTATGTTAATTATCCTTGGTTTGTGCTCGGCTCTGTTGTTTGAATGGGGCATTTGGCACAGGTGTAGAATTGGACTTGATAAGGCTGAACATGGATTTGGTTCATGAAGGAGTATAAATCCAACAGTGCTGCTTTTGGAGGACCCTCTTTTTGGAAAGAGATTTCATTACATCTGACTATATTAGTTTGCTTGGTTTATTATTTGCCAAAATTCAGCATCCGTGCAGTTATTTGCATACATTAAGGACTATGCTGTATGTCTGTTGGTTGGTGTCAAAGTCCTAGAGCGACGTTTCCTCTCTAGGTGGGCTGGATTTGTGACATGGGTACATCACCTGAACCAAGGTTTTCCATTGTTTTCTAAGAGAAGTATCGTGTGTTGCCCTAAGTCCCTGCTTTACCCGTGGTTTTGGTACATGCCCCTAAAGCTTCCTATGTGCCTGACCCTTGGGGAGCTGAACATCTGGCTGGGATTGTTTCAGCGTGCTGCAGCAAATGGATGAGCAAAGGCTGTGAAAGAGCAACGTGCTATGAAGCGGCTTCACAAGAATATGTGGGATTTGAAATGGTCTCTGGAGTTGCTGCTTATATGCGGAGTTAAATTAAGGTTTCTGAAATTTGGAGTCAAGAGGGAAAGGGGTTTACTGGAAGGTGTAGCTCACTAGAGCTCATTACAAAAGCCTGGGTAAAAAGGCTCTTATGAATTTGGTGGAGTGGTTATATGAAATATTGAGGAAAACCAGACTCTATTCCCAATTTTGCCCTTAAATATGCCTCTGTATTCATTAAAGCCAGCAGCAACCTTGCATATACATCTGAGGTCAGGGTTTTGCATATTAAAAGAAGCAGGCTTAGGGTGTTTATTGTTGGTGTGCAGAATTGACTCGGCAGGGGATAAATGCAGTTTACTCTCCTCTGGTCTAAAGTAAGAATGCTTCAAGGAATTGTGTGTACCAACAGGGGCTTAAAGCAAAATCGGAAAAAATACTCACATTCTTAAAAAATTAGAGTACAAATAATAATTTTATTTCAAGGTTAGCTTTATATTTTTCATTCTACAGAAAATTAAGATTAAAAAATTGCTTTTCATATGGCACTAATGGATTGGTTACATAATTGGAGCAGATCTGTGCTCAAGCTGTGAAAAATCTTGAGACGTGGCTGTATAGTGTGAAAGAATATTGACAGTGTCTCTGTGGAGTTTTCTGTGCATTAACAAGCAGCCTGGGTGAAGCAAGAGTAAGGTGTATAATACCCTAGTATCTGAAGATTGGCAAACTGGGCATGCTTTTCACATGGCAGCAGCAACTGTGAGGTGGAAAGTGTAGGAAGACCAGGAGAGTGAAGAAGAATGGGCAGCTGCTTGCAGCGCTGGAATTAGCATAGGTGTGTGGAGATACTAATACACTTGAGGTGAAAATAACTATCAGACAGAAATTAAAAAGAGATTATTAAAATGCAGAGGAGCAGAGAAAGCCTGAGGATACCTCCCATAACTAGCTAATCAAATGTGAGTATTCAGTTTGATGTGCTGCAGAAAGCAAATGTTATTTGCCTTCCAGGACTATAAGAGAATATGACCAAGAGCAAATAATGCATTCTTAAGTGGACCTGCTTAGCATTCCTGTGCACTGGGGTAAAATAAGATGGTTTTTACTTGAGGCAGCATGAGTAAGGACCTGGATTTCTTTCTTGATGTTGGTTATGCTAGTGGGAACAAGCTTTGACTGGAAGTCACACTTAAGCTTATTGTAGGTTCTTCTGTCATGGAAGCAGCTTAAAACTGAAATCACTTTGGCAGTGATATTTTTCCTAATTGCCATTTTTCAAAGCATCTGGGAAAGCAGAGGAGGAAGTGATGTTCTATGTCTTGTTTCTTGGCTGGGGGGTCACCCTGCTGATCCATTGCTTGGGTGTACTCCCAGCTTTAACAGACTCTTCTGAACCTGTTCGCACTGCTGTCATGGATGGGTTAATTCTTGCTACCTGCATTGCATGGATTACCTGACAAGGAAAGCTTTGATGCTTTTTTTTTTCCCTGCTATGCTTACAAGGCAAAAAAGGTAAAAGGTCCTCTTATCTACTCACCCATGGCATGGAGAGACAAGTGTTAAGCCCACAAGGTAGGGCTTTTGAGGGTTATGGCCAGGGTGCCAGGAATGACTTGCTCTTCTCTTTTCAAATGATCTGATATGTCAGGTGCACTTGCTGATAGCGTGTGCCTTATGGCCCCTCCAGTTATTCCTGTGTACTTGCATCCTGCAAAGGTCACATCTCCTCTTCCTCGGTGTTCATAGCTGGTGAAGGTTAAGTGATGAATGAGTTCTTCTTGGAAAAGACTTACTGCAAGCCCAAGTAGTCATTTCCAACAGGGTAACTCAAGATATGGATGGATTAACTGAGTTAGTAGACTTCTGATTTGAATATGGTTTACTGTGGTTTTATTCACCCTATACAGCAGCCCAGACCCTTGGTTTATGTCTTATGCTGGAAACTAAAAGCCAGTGGTGTTTCTAAGAGGCTCCTGTAAATATAGGTTGATAGTGTGGGATTTTTCTTCCATATTCATCTATGATGTTGCAAAATGTTTGTATGAAATATCAGTGGAGGTATGAATAAATACCTGTAACACTGTTGCTTTGTTGGTTTGCAGTTATCTAATTATTCCAGCAAACCCACTGGCTATAAGGAGGTTTTTGACTCAAAAAGCAGTTTGATGAATGTGTGAGGGAGTGAGATGTGATCAGCTAGTTCACTTGTGTCCTTCTCTGCTACCAGCCCATTTTGCCAGAATTGCCCTCTGTGAGCACAGGCCAGCCTGTTGGCAGTGATGCCAGGAAATCTGCTGGTGCACAGGAGCAAGGGGGACCATTGCTTTCTCCCTGGTAGTACCACAAGGTACCCTTCAACTGTGCAAGGCAACCAGCTACTGTGAGACTGTCTTTTTGTTTAGTCTCTTTTAACAACCCCCAACACCCCCCCCCTCAAACAAATAAACAAAAGCCCCCCTCAACAGCAGCCAAAGTTCTTCGAATCAGCTGTGAGTTCTGCTGCTGCTGCAAGATGAACTTTCTTGCTGGGCAGCTTTTGTTAGGCACCTTGAGACTCTTTCAGGTTGACCTGGTGCTTGGGACCGGCTCCTTCAACCAGTCTCCACACTACATTGCTTCCCAACATTTTCTGCAATTGCCATGAATATTTCTGTTACCATCTTTCTAAGCTTCTTGAGCTTTCCTTCAAGCAAAGCATAACCTGCTATCTTGGTTGGATTGAAGGTTTTTGTAGGACAAAATGAAGACTTTCTTGGGATACCAAGGCCTGATGTAGTCACAGAGCACTCTTAATGTTTTGAGCCATAGAGAGCAGGCTTGGGTACCACATCTTGCAGGACACTGTGGTGATGGAGCACTCGTCTTGAGTTCTGCAGGGCTCAAACAGTGTCCACTGGAAATTACATTTTATTTATCTTGTGGTGGGGTGCTCCCCTCCTTCGTCCTGAGTTTAAATCCTGCCCTTGGAGCCTACTGCAGTGGCAACAGCTGAAACATAATGAAAGAATATTTATTCATTCACAGAGCCTTTCAGGGACACAGAAGAACATTTTAGGTGACTCCCTTCCTTTTCAATAATTATGTGTGAGTGTTTTCACGTATATTGAGGAATGCTCTCTGCAAGAGGCTGAAACCACTGCTGACAGCTCTATCCTCTGTATTCTGATGCAGTGTTCAGATAACTCCCTCTACTTCGAACCAGATTGCATCCCGAGAGAAAATCTCTCTGGGAATGAAATTGGGCAGCTTGACTGTATCATTTTATATTGTCATTTGAAAGAATCATTTCTTTGCAGCTGGGACTGTTCCTCTGAAAATACTGAAGGTTATAATTTACTTAGCTCCAGCAGGGCAGGGGATGCTGCTCAGCCACACGCACAGTCTTATTGTTTTCACAGCACTGAGCAGCACCATCTTCTCAGACTCGGAGCCTAGGGTTTAATACAGCTTATAAGAAATGGCAGCTTTGGCAAGAAAATAGAATAAAAGTGTTAATATGCAATGCCTTTTTAATTCCCACATGAAGTGAAAATTAGCCTTCTTCCACTTCCCAGGAAAAAATTTACCAAGAGGGGATCTGAAGAAAAGATTGTTTTATTTTTCCTTATTATGCTGTATTGCACTTACCTCCATGTTATCAGTAATGGAAACCAAGCCTCAGTTGTCAAAACAGGCAAAGCATGTTTTGGATATGTGTGGAAGGGTGTCTCCGTGTGTTAACGCTTGATCCTGGATGGTCATCACTGACCTACCCAATGTTCATCTACTGTTCCAGCCTCTAGGGACAGCATTCGTGGTCACTTGTGGTCCGAGCCAGCTCCCGGGTATGTCAGTGGAAAAGCTCTTGGTGACCTAATTTGGAGCTGGCTTGGGCCTCACGCTTCAGGATGCTGCAGGGTATGCGTGTGGGGAGGGATGAGACCTAATACTCCACCCTGAAATGAACTATTTTAGATTGACATCCAACGCCGTGCTGCACGCTTCGTTCTTGAGGGTGATGGGAAGTATTCTCTCACCGGCAGTGCACTGGGGCCAGGGAAACATTCCTGCCCTTCCTGCAACAACTGGCAGGGGAAAGCACCTGCTGGGGATCCCGTTGCCTGGTGTGCTGTTACTTGTGCTTTAGTCTGTCAGCTGTCATGACAGAAGTTACACTTACTGGCTGTTGATGCTGTGGGATAGGATCAGATTGCTCCTTATGGGTTGGAAGACTTGAATGCTTTGGTAGATGCTCCCCTATATAGCGTGCTCTCTGCTTGATCCGTAAGAGTCCCAGCGAGGCTTACCAAAATAGTGCAGGAGTGGAAGGTACGCAACCAACTGCTCTCTCCATCCCAGTGTGGAATGTGATGGCTCCGGAGATGAACGCAGCCATGCCCCATTGGAAAAGTCAGTTAGAGGTCAGGAGAGAAGGACCCAGGTATGGAGGGCTGAGAACGTATGCCATGCTGCAGCTCTGCAGGCAAGGCCTCTGGGCCAGTGAAGTGGGTTTTTTTGATGGACACATGGAGAGGATGTGGCTTGGCAGAAGTCAGCCAATGAATCAGATGAACCCCAGAGGTCTAATCTTTGAGGAGCATTCTGTGGCCATTGGCAAACTCCTTCTCCTTGCAGAACCAAGGACAATAGATAGATCAAGAACTACTGCAGGAGCCAGATAATACTTTGAGTTCCAAAAAATGGATTTTATACAGGGTTGCATTCAACAGGCTGATACGCTTGGAATTTGATTCCAAAAAAATTTTTTTTGCACTGAAAGATGAAATTATTGTGATGTGATTTTCTTTTTTTTTTTCCTTCTACTTAGCAGAAGTTGGCTTTTGTATGAAATGACTGGGGGCATTGCAAGGGTGCTGAAGATGCAGGTATGAGTGGTCATAAGGATCCCTATCGTTCTTATATAAAAATACAGTAAATATGTGTGCACGCATAAAAATGTGTGTGGCAACACATTTATGCCAATTTAGCAAATTGTGACAGTAAATTCTTTTCATTATTAAAAAAAAAAAAGCGCATGTTGTTTCCAGTTCCAGCTGGCTAAGCGCAGGTTTATTTTTTTCTGGCTAGACTGCTCTGGAAACTTAAGTCCAATATTTACACACACTGCTCGAGCTAGAAGTGATATAATCCTATTTCAGAGCAGTTTAGTCATTTATACCAGCGTAGGTTCACAGAGGTTACATGATGCGAACATAAATCAGCAGAAGCTGGGTTCCAGTGAGAGTTTAAGTTTGCAGAGCCCTGGAAGGCACTGGCAGTCATCTTAATGTGGAAAACTAACACACAGACCATAAATATGCTGAGTGCAGTGCTTTTTGTGGCCATAAGCAAAGCATATATTTCTTTCATTTTAGAAAAGAGCTATTTGTATATGTTTGTGCAGCATTTTATGTTGTCACTGCCAATCTAACTTCCTTCTGTCCCTTTACTAAGCTGTAATGCATCTACCCTTCTGTTCCCCCATCCTCCCACTTACACTTTTTGGGGGATCAAAATACCATGGTACTGTGCTTAGTGGATGTAAATACTTATTTCAAAGGGAAGCAGCAGCTTAGGAGACATGTCATGTCATTCTGCTGCAGCTTGTACATGTTCACATGCTCTTCTGAGCATGGTTTTATTCCATCTCTCCAGCCTGCTTTCTGTGGAACCTTCCTGCCCTCCAGCAGATCAACACTCCTGCAGAACTCAGGATGTCTGTAAACTTAACCTTAGTGATAGCTCTGTGCTGCATGAACCATTGTCTTTGTTTGGTTCCACTTGCAGAGCCTCACATCTATTATGCCAGGGCACCTTGGAAAGTGGGATAGACATGGAGGAGATGTGCCTGCTGTGCTGGGCAGATGCTTGTAGTTGTCACCTGTCCCTTAAGTCTCTGTGTCCAGGTGTTCGTCCTTGCCTTGTAGTGTTTTCTTTTTTCTATTCCAAAGACTTTTGAATGGATCCTGACTGCTGCTCCTGTATGGGACCATGAGGACTGTCTGACTGTCTTGGTGCTCACCATGATGCTTAATGTCCCATCTGTCCAATATCTTCCATTCAGGACTAAAATCATTGCATCCATCTGGCTTAGTGTTTGACTACTGAAGCAGCGGATCTCTCTCTTTAAAAACTGAAAGAAGAAATACAGCTATAAAACTGTAATGCTCTGGTGTACTTACACCCCATGGCACTCCAAAGAAATCAGTGTAAGAGCACAGCAACTGGGGTCTGTGTCATAAATGTGTGTTTTGGAGACAGGCTTATAAGGTGGGCAAAATCATCCTTCTCTCTCTCTCCTGGTTTGATTTTTGTTTGGTTTTTTTTCCCTGAAAAGTTGTTAAAGTAGGAGTGTGTTTGTAGGTCTTTTAAAATACCAGTACTTGTGAGCCAAGAGAAAACATGATGTGGTGTGCTTCAGTAATAAGTAGCTCCAACAGAAGGATGTAATTGTGCTGCTGCTTCTGGTGACCTCATGAACCACATGAGTGGGCTTGGACTGGCTTCTCACTACATGCCTCAGATGGGAGGTGCTTCGACTGCACAGTTGTATTTGAAAATTACACCAACAGTACTTCGATCGCTTCAGCTCAATTTCTGTGCTTCTTACTTGCAGCTGTTTCAAATCCTCCCCTTCTTCCATCCATGGGTGATTTGAAAGTGTGCTGTATTTCAGTATCAGTGTGGTGTGGGTCTTCAGCTACTGTCTTGTCTGTCATGATGGCTCCTCTTGGCTTCCTCACCAAGCCCTCTCTCTGGTGTCCCTGTGCTTCCAATTAAACACGTTCCCACTGCTCACCACCTCTGGCAGCTCCTGCCTGCGCTTCGGCCTTCAGCCTTCCTTAACTGAAATGCTGATTTCTGTTCTTACTGGGCGTTTGTGAACATACTTGTGCAAAATACGGTACTACCTAGTGGTGCAAATTGCCTAATCCGTGTTCAGTGACGACCTTGCAAAATCCAGCCTCTAGTGCAGCAGTGCTTGTGCATTCTTGGTCTTGTGTCACAGCGCACGGATACTGGGGACGTGCTGCTCTTGGTGCTGCGCACAGAGGAGGGCGTGAGCAGCGGCTGCCTGTGTAAGGACACAGGGCTGTCACTGGATCCTGTTGCAGGGACATCTGTTTGTTTCAGAGAGGTTGTTGGGGTGCAGTTGCAACCCAAAACAGGGTGACATCACAGATACAGGAAACAGCTGGAGAAGCATTGCAGCTGAAACTGCACATCAGTGGGGTTGATTGGTGAGACCCTGCAGCGGTTTGCTGCTTCATGTCCCTTCCTTCAGTAGCATTCCTTCCCACCCACCTGTCCTCTTCCCCCCACCCCAAGACCTCGGTTTCATCCCAAATTCCTGCAGAATGGGCCAGAAGGGAAAGAGCCCTGCTTGGGGCATTTGACTCTCAGGTTGGTGCTCCTGGGAACCTTTCCACCACTGTGGAAACCACATTGCTCTGCCAGCATCCTTTGACAGTTTGATCTTGTGAGTGACAAATAAGATTAATCTTCTTGGACTCTTGGGGGAGAGCCAATAAATGGCTGCCATTGAGAGAAAAAGATCATGGCACGAGCCTGCACAACAGCTCCAATCAATAGGATCCCTTTCTTTGGCTGCCAGGTGCCAGAAATGTGGGTTTATGCTCTTCCTGCATAGCAAGACTCTGCTGTTACCTGCAGATGGGATGGGTTGGGGTAGCAGTATCTTGGCTAAAAGTGGTCCCATACATGGGACTTCCCCAGGGCCAGGGTGGGGCTGATGGGCTTCTGTGTGAGATTTCCACCAAGATCAATGGGATTGCTTGGGTGCCCAGGTGGGAGCTGGTTCCTACTCCAGGTTACATCTGGTTAACCAAAAGTGTGACTGCAAACCAGTTAAGTTTGCATTTAAGTATTGCTGAGCTGACTGAGAGCTGCCTGGGCCAGGAGATTTGCATCAGCTGAGCTAAGGTGATTCCTTTTGCTGGTTTCCTTAAATTTGGACACAAATTATGTATAAACCTCGTGGTGGGAATGCACATGGGGGATTATGATCCAGGGTGCCAATTTCCACAGGACTTCCACAGAGTTCAGTTCACGGAACAGTGGGTTGGGCATGGCTTTTGTGTGGTACTTAACAGAGCTGATAGCATTGATTGCCTTCACTTTTAGGGAAAGAGTGCCTGTTTAGAGGGAGGGTATAGCAACTGTGAGTTGGTACATATTGCTAGATGAATAGCAAATACTGGTCTGCATACAATCTGTGCTTTGTTCCCTGGTTCAAAATTTCCATTTTTTTTTTCTCGGGTGTCCACTGATTTGTACTGTTAGGTGTGACCCTTACTGTAAGCTGCCTCCCTGTCAGGAAAAAGCCCTGGTAAACAGATGCCTGCCTCTCTCAGTTCCACCAGCTGTTGTGCAGACTGACAGCTAAGGGTATGTTTTGCATCTTCCATGGGGAGCACTTCATGTTCGGGAGTAATTATCATTAATAATAATTAAAGTTGGATAAAGACAGTTTATACGTCTACAATGCATTTATTTTGAGAGTCTCAAAATGCATGTAGTTGTGGGTTAGCAACCTGGAGTGAATCTTGATGCAGCTGGAGTCGATGGCTTTAACCCCACTATTCCCTAATAAAAGGTGTGTGAAAGCTGGAAATAAGAGCTTGCCAATTCTGCTTCTCAGCAACAGCAGGTTGTGGGTAGCACCCCTTCTACCCACACAAGGCTGCTCGTTGTGGACCTTACTTGATACCTATTACAGTAGCTCTTGCACGGGTCAGCAGAGATCCATTGCACTTCCCACGGAGCACAGCTCAGGAGGGACGTGCTCGCTGCCCCAGGCATCCCCACTCCCCAGCAGCAGCGAGAGGCTGCCCTGGTGTGCACCCCTGTCAGCAGCCAGCACTGCACCCACCTGGGAACGCCTGCTGGCTGCCTGCAGAACTTGGGTGCTCTTTGGTGGGGTGGCAGTGGGAGGGGTGGAAGCAAGTGGGGGGCAATGGCGGGGCCGCTCACGAAGGGGACAGCGGAGGTGGTGCCAAAGTAGGGACAATGCTGGTGTGCTCGGCCTCATTCCTGCCATGGGCTGTGGGTTGTGAGCTTGTGGAGAGTACCCAGAGCACAGCAGAGCTCTCACAGCCTCATTTTATTTAATGAGCAAAGCCTTGTGAAGGCAGAGATTCTTTTATTGGATCTGTTCCCTGTGTTTTTTTTCCTAGCGCTTAGCTGTGCTTTACGTGTTACTTGGAAGGCTGAAAAGCAGGATCATGTCTATTTATTAATCTTTGCCTAATAAAGATGACTACCAGATATGTTCTTTGGCCTTAACAAAGAGGTATAATTAGTGATGAGATTAGACATGACCCGAGAGGAGGTGCTTTGCTTAGGAAAATATTCAGCGATGGCATATAATACAGTCTGTCTGAGGCACCACATCCTCCCTGGGGGCCTTGTCTCGAGCTGAGCAGTGACCCTTCCCAGCACTTCGGTGCCGTAGGAAACACAGGAAGAATATTAATGATAAGGGGATACACAAAGCAAGCTTTGCCTCAGTCAAACAACACACCGCCAACCTAAAATTATTCAGCAGAAGTTTAGTTGGCAAAGAATAATTTATGGCTCTGGCTGATAGCACCCCATGCAATAGCAGTGTGTTCAGCAGCCCCAGACCTGATTAAATATGCATGGACTCATTGGATGCAATTTCAGTGCAATTAATGTATGAAGGAAGAAGGAGCTCTATCATTTCTGGAATTGTACTAAAAGGCTCTCGTAGTTCTTTCATTATAACATTTTACAGGATAGTAGTTGTTCCACATCACCTGTATTTAAGTACAGTGGTTTAAGGAGCAGCTGCCTGCCGTGTTATGTGCCATATGAGAAGACAAGTACTCTGCGTGTCACTAGGCACAGAGACTGGAAATACTAAACTAGTTCAGGACTAGAGAAAGCTTGTTGCAGTAGATATTCGAGCTTCGTGTGCACCGGATTTGTGTGTGCCGGCAGTGAGGAGCACAGCCCAAGGAAAGGTTAGATGAGAAAAGATCATCCATCTAATTTCTTTTTTCCTTTCTTTGCTGTAAGAACTCATGTATTATCCTCATCACAGGCTTCTGAATGCAGGAGCTTAAATACATTCAGAAACCGTTTAAATAAGAAAGGGGAGAAAATGGCACTGGATGTTCCACAGTCAGCATTGTCAGTATCTGGCTGTCTGTCCTGGCAAAACAGCAGGTGCCCCAATAGCTTTCCTTCCTAGAGCCACATCACCAATAGTTGTTTCACCCAGCATGGCCAGCTCTGCAGATGGAGACACGTCTGACCAGTTTGTGCACCAGTTGCCAGTCCGGCTTATTTTATTGAGTGACCAGGGAAAATCCTCACTCTTCTCCACAGCTTCCTTCATTCCTTTCCCTCCCCTCTCCCGTGTCATTGTTGTTCCCCCTTTTCAGAGCTGGCTTCGTTTGACTTCCTTCTAGCTGAATACTCTTCAGTTTGCTGCCTGCTCGTGAGCCATGTTGCCTGAAGCTATTCCAGCTTCCTGTGTTTGTGTCCCGTGTCCTGTTGTTCTCCAAAATACACCTTTTCTCCTGGTGAACCTCAGAAGGGCTGGATTGCCTTCAGATGTGGTTCCCCCCCATGCAGAGTCACCTGCACAAGTGGTTCCCTGCAGGGGCTTAAAGGAGGCTCAAGACCAGAAAGGAGCCAGAAGGGAGGTGTGGGCTATGGACATTTACATGGTTTGTAGCATTGCACTCTGAGCCTTGCGGATCACCCGTGCCAAAAGTGCTCCAGAGCCATGGTGGAGAGAGCCAGAGAAGGATTGGGGCTTGAACAGACTGCTGGAGAGCATCTAGTCCAACACCTGGCTCGCGGCAAGACTAGCTTCAAATTTAGGTCACTTTGCTCAAGGGCTGTCCAGTCAAGTGTGTTAAATTGAAAGAACAAGAAAAAGAACCTGTGTTCCTGCTCTGCAAATAAATATGTAATTCATATTTTGGCCAGCGTAGGTGAATTGTTGAGGCTATGGGAAGAGCTTTCATATTTTTGCTTTGGTTAAAATTCTGAAGATGTGCAACCTGTATTTACTGGTATGAGTTCAGACAGGTGTCTGCTCACCTTGTTGTTTGATCTTGGTGCCTTGTTGTGTCTGTCCAGCAGAGGCCTGGGTTTGTGTTATTTTTTGCAGCTTGATGGTGTGGAGAGGGGACAGCTGTTTGTTCCTGAGGGGGCTGCTCAGTCAGAAGTGTGGTGCTTGCATCCCTGTGTCTGCATACAGAGGTACCTGGGAATTTGGGGTAGCTGAATGCTGCCCTTAGTGCCTTTCGGTCCCCTTGAATATTCAAGCCTCCAGCTCCATCCCTTGGCTTCTCAGTCAGTAATTTGGGGATAACAGAGGTGTCTGCTTCTCAGAAGTGCTGGCAGGATTAATGGGTGAGTGTTTGGGCAGCACTTTGAAGAGTAATGCTTGTGTGTGCTGGTGGTGTTGCAGGGTGACAGCTGGTATTTGCTCTGCATGTGCAGAGTGGAGAATGACTTGAGCCAGCTGTGGCAAAACTGCAGTCCCACTAATGTTTGTAGCATGTACAGAATAGTTTGTGCTGCCTCAAGATAAGCATGTGCCTCGTTTTCTGCACCTCTTACTGGCTTTGCAGATGCAAACACAGCTCTGCTCACACAAGTTGCTTCTCTGCCTGTAATGGCCTTCTAATGGGTTTCAGGCACTAAGAATGGGTTCAGGAATGGTATGTGTGCCAAACTAGTGCTCAGTCTAGTTTTTGGAGCCCAGGAAAGGTAGTGCCTGTGCAGTAGTGCTGGAGTTTAATGTATGGTGTCTAAGTCACCTGTAACACCTGCAAGAGCCCAAGCAGTCACTGTATTTCTGGTGCTTTGGAGAAAGGTCATGCAAATAGCTTGCTCACCATGGGTGCAGTGACATTGACCTTCATCAAGCACTTAGTGCTTTTCATCATAGAAAGTGTTATTCTCACCTGCAAAACAGCCCTTTGAAGGAGGGAGGTGTTGTTAGGAAGATGGAGAGCTCAGGCAATAGCCAGTCTATCAGGAATTTTATGGAAAAACCTGCAGGTGGGCAGTGCTTGAAGCTAATCCTATGTGTCTGCCTGCTGGGCTCATCTTCATTTCCCCCTTTGACGCTGGGCTCTGTTGACAGACAAAACTGAGTGATAACTTGAGTCTGTCCTGTTTGGGTGTTGGCTTTCGAGGTACGATGATGGAGTTATAGGTGGCTGGTGGTACAGTGAGGACTTATCAAAGGAGAAGTCTGGAGCACAGAAAAGGGGGATGAGGAGGCAGGCAAGGGAAGGCAAAAAGGACCAGGGAATGATGGTGCAGGCCTGAATACCTTTTTACTCGTTTATGTCAAAGAGTCACCCTTATAAATCCGTGTGGCAGAATGTTGGCTGCCACTTGAACATTAGCTCTGTGAGGGGGGTCTTAAGCAGGAAGGTAGAAGGAAAAGCTAGGCCTGATGAGGAGAAAGAGTAAGAGAATTTATCAGTGCGAAAAAAAAAAAATAAAGCACATCTTAAAAGTTTGGGCTAGAACACTTGTAGCTCATAGAAATTTTCATTTATGCATATAGCTTTTAAAATAAGTTCTAATAATTGGCTTTTGCTATCTTTAAAAATGTCATTTTTATTCAATCTACATTTTCTACTATGTGTGTATTTTGTTTACAATCTGAAAAACAATTTAAAATGGTACATTATGAAAAATAACTAGATTCAGCTTTGCATCTGTCTGTCAATTATTTATTTTTTCTCTTCCCCTAGGAAAGGATTTCCCATACTTTATTTTTTTCATGCTGCTGCTTCTAGAGAATCTGAGCTTTTCAAAGAATTAGCTTTTACACATCTGGCTGTCAGTAGTACTTGTGTGGTTGTTGGGTTCTTCCCCAACACAGGAATTTCCTTGAGTTGTAATCTAATGAAAACAATGTGAGTTTTGTGTGTAAAGCTACTTCAGTGATCCTGAGCAGTTTATTGGTTGTTTTTACTCTAAAACAGGACTTTAGGTATTATATTTCCAGAGACGTCCTTCCTTGAAGGAGAAATCATAAATAATAAGGTTTTCGTGGATGTTGAATGGATAGAGACTCTTGAAGTATGGGGAAATCCTTATAGAATTCTCTCCTTTTCCTCCTGTAGGAATAGGTTGCTTTCTTTTGCATGAAGGATGTGGAGGTTGCAGGAATAGATGGCCTGAAAGGGTGGGCAGGGAGTTAGCTGCTCCATTGCTTTACAAAGCATTTAACAGCAATTTGTAAAGCTGAACAGTATTTCTCTTTGCAGCATTTTATGTGGTAAAATCCTCTAGTTTAAAAATAGCCTGAGAGTTTTCTTGAACATTTTAATAAAAATTAATTATTGCGATTATTCATTAGGCAAGGCATTCAATAACAGAATGAAGTGTATATGCTAGGAACAGATTATTGCCTTTAAGGTAAAGATAAATTCCCATTAAGTTTTGCATAAACATAAATTGATATATAATCGCATAGACCAGTTCTGTTGAGGTTCTGCATATTCAACAGCTCTGAAAGAGAAGCTGGTTCATATCTTCTATCAGTTTTCAACAATGGAAGCATGTAAATCATTTTCCCATGAAAATTAAAATTAGAGTTGCAACATTATTAATCTGGTTACTTAAAACAACTTTTCTCAAAAGCAAGGATAAACCAAGGAGCGATTAGTTAAATACTGGCCTTCAAAACCAAACCAAAACGCAAAATTTTTCAGTGGAAAGCATTGGTTAGTTGGGACCATGGGAACTGTTTATTTTATGATGTAACTTTTAATATAGTGGTGGTTTAAAAGCATAATGTAGGAAGGATTTAAATACTTCGTTTGCTTCTAGAATATCCGCTGATAACTTGAGTGTAAACAGGAAAATCCAAGTTCTTCAGCCACCCAAAGCAGGGTGATACCATCACGTAACTAAAGTTGGGGTTAGTGCGAATTGCAAGCAGGAATGCTAGACTCCAAAAAAAAATCAAGTCAGTGTTTTTTTAATCCCAAACCACAGGGTGTTTTTGATTAACCAGTTATTCCTGGCCTCTCAAGGGAGAACTTGGAATTTCAGAGTAAGAAGAAATAGCTAAACAGAAGGAAGAGATTGACATTGTTCTGTTTCACATCAGCTTGAATGGTGTTGGGGACAGAACTGGTGTGATTGAAAATGTGACCACAAAGTCTGTCTTTGACTGTGGATTTTAAACCTGCTTCCTTTTCTGGCAGAAACAGCATTGAAAACATGCTGCTGTTGGTATATAACCTGCAGGGTTTTTTCTTTTTCAGTGGTGTTTGGTGATGATGATTGTAGACCACCAGTTTACTGAGGTGGTGCTTGTGACCATCTTGAACAGTGACACTATTGCCAGCTTCTGTGATTTTACTGCTAGTGTTTCGGGGGCTGTTTCCTTACTCCCTCTAAAGTCCCAGCTACTGCCCTGAGATTTCAGAAGAATTCCTGTGTTCATTTAATTTTCTTCCTTTTCTAAAAATCCATCCCCACCACACACATCAGTTTTTAACATGCTGTGGTTGTGCAAAAGATCTTAAAAATATGAAGCATGTGTGCTCCAGAGGCTCAGAAAGCTGACAGCAAATAAAAAGAATTATGGTTTGAAAATGTATACACTGGGCTTTTTCAGCCAGTTGCACATTAGCAGGGAAGAGGGTGGCTGGTAGATGAAATAAAAAACTTTGTGGTTCGCTGATCTGAGCCCCTGAGCCCATGTACAGGTTGTGCATGTCAAGGAAGCTTTAGCCAGGCGAGCACAGCACGTTGGGAAAAGTGTTGGACAACATTTTAAACGTGAATGAACTTCACATTTTGTTGTAAATTAAGTTTAAACAGTCTTTTATTTAAATAATTAACCTTAGCATCCTAATGCTGCTGCCACAGTTTCCTCTAAAACACAAGCTTTGCCCAAAGAGTAACTGATCCAAGATGTACTGGAGTAACTGCTGAGTGGATTTTATGTTGGTCTCAGCCTGGAGAGGCTGTCAAGACCTGGCTGTCTTGGGTGTGCTCAGGACCAGACCTGTGCAGAAGCCTTCTTTTACCACATCACCCAAAGATGTGGGTTTTCCCCATATGTTAAAACTAAATTCATGCTGTGGAGACAGCTGACAGAAGGATTAATGTGCTGTTTAAACTCTTATTTGGAATACCAAAACATGGCTTGATGTTCTTTCTTGATGTATATGGCTGCATTTGTTACTGACTTATTTTTTCTCCCAAATCCTTGCTAAGTGAGAAGTAGCAGTAGCTAGTAATCAAAGACATGAAATACATTTATTATTTGGAAACTAACAACCTGCTGTACAAACCCATGTCTTGGTCCTCAGAGAGAGGACTGAGGCTTGAACCTCCATCTCCAGCTGTGAGAAGTCTGCTTAAAATAACCAGATGGGGTTTTTTTATTGCTCTTATTTCAGAAGTGATCCTTGATACTGGATACTTTTTGAGTAAAAAAACACCCTGTGCTTCTGGGAGGTGAAAAATAGTGCTTTTTGAAAGCCAAACCTCTCCCAATTCCCTTGGAACTGGCATCCAAAGCCACTGGTCTCCAGTGAGTAGCAGGCTTGTTGGATGCAAAGCAAGGTAATTTATTATGCTTTGCTTCCAATGCTGCTTCCTGTGCTGTATTAACTTTTGGGTACCATTGTTAATCTAAATGGATATTCTAGAAAATAGTCAGAGGGGATCAACAAAAGAAACCGTAAAAATACTTGGAAACAGAAAACTTGTGATAAAAAAGGCTGAGGATGAGCTCTGTGCAAGAATTCGACTGAGGAGACACAGTATCTACAAGTACATAAAGAACAGTTTCAGAGCAGGCAGAGATCAATTATTTCCAGTCAGTTGGGATATAAATAGTGATGAATGAAGCAGCAGGGAGAAAAAATAGGTAGAATGAATGGGAAAAAGATGAAGATTGCTTCAGGAAGGGCCACAGAGCCTCCACTGTAGATGCTGCAGGCTTCTGGAGGCAGGGATTGCCTTTTGTGGGGCACAGACAGTGGGTACCAGCCCATGGGTGGCCCAGCAGCTAGAAATTATTTTAAACCCAGATTCTGGTATTTAGGAAACACTTGAGCACCTGCTGGATTTGAGGTACATGCTGGAATCCTGCCAGTAGCAGCAGGCGCTCAGTACCTGCTTTCCTGAGTCATGGCCCTGGTGACATTTGCACAGAAATGTAACTCTTCAATTTTCATAAATTGATATCATTTCAAAGTGAGTTTTTAAATGGTAAAATGAACCTAGAACTGAAGGAGATGCTTCCAGTGGCAGCTGGAGCTTGAGGCATTAGTTCAAGATCAGGAGGTGTGTATTTAAAGACCCTCAAGCTGGAATGACCCAGTAGTCAGCAGAGGAGTGTGAGCTGTTTGCAAGAGGTAGAAGTTATTTCTGATGTCTCTGGAATGAATCCTTGGGTGCCATGGATATAAATAGGTACTGACATGTTAACTTGGTCAATGGTGAGGAAAATGCTAGTGATAGAGAGAAATTAATTGTTCCATTTATACTTTCTTGAGTATTTATTCTTCTTCTGTAAGTGTAGCTCCACACAAATGCCATCATCTGAATGAACTAAAGAGATCTCTTATGGGTGTGGGACCAGAGGAAGGAGCCATGGTCTGTGCAAGCATGGTCAGAGATTTTTTTGGTATTATTTTCTTTTTTTTGGAAGCACAGTCTGCCTTTAGAAATGAATGTTGTTTCCTCAGAAACCTGTCCACCAGCTCCTCCCACAGGGCTCTTGCCAGCAAAGTAGACATTGATTTCACTTGAAGCTGGGTGTACTAAGCTCTGGTAAGACCAGGCCTTTGGTAAGGGTAGTTTTTGAGTAGACATCTGACTTGAAAGAGTGTTAGCTATTTTCCTAAATATGCATTTGCTTGTTGGGGTAGGCTTTATTTTGTTGGTACCTGCCATGCTGAAAGCTCAGTTTGGTTGTGGAAGAGTTGTGAGTTTGTCCAGTGCTGTGGGGTCAGTTAGGGGTTTCCTGTGGAACGTGTATTTAGGGATGTATTTAGGGATGCCATGCATGTTTGAATAAACCAGCCCTGTTTAGACAAAGATGTTCCTCTGCATGCTGCTCCTTCTGGGAGGAGAACGAGTGGGTGAGAGATGGCCGCAACTCAGCTTCAGCAAATGTAAGGGGAGAGCGCCTCGTGTCAGAAACCATATGGGTTGGTGTGTTTATCACTACTGACCCAGTGTGCTCACAGCTGCCCCCAGACTTCATACCTGTGGCAATTACCATCCATCTCGCCTTCCTCTTCGGTTTCATGGTAAGCTGCAAAGAACCAAGACTCAATTACCCGATCACTGCTGTAGAAGGCAAGCTCTTAATCTTTAGCATTTCTCATCCAAATGCAGTTATTTTGATTGCTACATTTCAAGCCTAGCTATAGATGTTAACCCTCTCCTACCATCTTTTTATTCCTCCTCTGCAGAGCTTTTAAATCTCCATCAACTGCTGTGGCTCATGGTCCTATGGTAGTTCTTCGATTTTTAATTTTTCCCATTGAAAGGAAGCCCTGAGCTGAGTGAAGGTCTTTCACAGGCTGTTCAAACTTAAGTATGTGCATTTGTCCCATTGACTTCAGTATAGCATAAAATCACATGTTTTGAGCCCAGGAAGACCAAGTTCTCCTTTTGTGAAGCATAGCCTGGAGACGATGGAGCTCAGGAAAATGGAAATTACAGCACCCATGCTGCTTTCATTCCTTTTCTTTTGTATCTATTTTCCTTGGCACTAAAAATATACAAAACTTAATTATCTTGGAAACAAAAATAAAACAACCTTTCTTTATTCATGAACTGATGTGTGTTTTGAAATCTCATCAGGATGGGAGGAGAAGGAAAAAAAACCCAGACCCATCACTTTCTTTATTTTCTTGCTGTGGGTTGTTTTTCACCACTGGGTGCTGCTGGTAGAAATCCTGCAATAGGCATTGTAAGGGAAAATACATTTTGGGAGACTTCCCAGTTTAGCACTGTGATTCAGCAGGATCCTAGAGAAGAAGCCTTAGTGCGTGGTGGAATTAGGAGCTAAAATCAGGCAGAGGGGGGAAAAAAAACCAGCAGAGCCTGAGATGGAAAATGAGTAATTTGTGATTAAGTGTTAAAAACAGCTTTCTCAATGAATTTGTATGTGCCTGTGTTACCCAAGCACAGAAATCCTAAATTTCTCCTTGACAAGCCCCTGTGTCCCCTATTTGTCCCTGTGTCCCCAGGCTCCATCCAGCCCCCTCCTGTCCCCCACGCTGCAGGCAGGCGAGAGGCAGCGAGCCCGCTGGCTCCTTCTGACCCTGTGTCTCATTGTCAATTTTCATTCGTTTTGGAGAGCCTCGACACTTTGGAAACCTTGTTCTCTCCCTCAGACAGGACTCAGGGTGGTCATGGGTTCAGAAGGGACCCCAGGGGAGCCAGGAGGTGTGAGACTCCCTGCCCTGGGACAGCAGACTGCTGTTGAGGGGCACAACAGGGAAGAACATTTAGGGAAATTTCTGTGTGGATGGAGAGGCAATGACTGAGCTAATGCAGTCAGATAACTATATTATATTTATGAGAAAAAAGTGGAAAATTAAAAACATGAGCTTTTCTGGAGCTTATATGGTGAAATGTGGTACAGATTTATATACAGTAATGATTCATGTTAAGTGGGAGATTCGGCTTATCAATGCTGTTAATTTTTTCATTTTCTAGTCTCCTGAAACTATGTCTAATAACATTTTTAATTACCTTTTCAATATTGTTCTTTATCACAATGGTTTTACTTTTTGAGACCATTCTGTGTTTTCCAGTTAAAAATTAATCTTTTCCTTAAGTTTCCTCTCTCCTTTCATGTTTACTAGGTGCCGTCGAGCCAAGCATCAAAACTACTTATTTATTTATTTCTGTATGTATTTATAGAGATTATGTAATTTTATGTCAGATACTCTGTTATTCATATGAAAATAGAACTAAACAAGTTTATCCTTCGGGACATAACTGCTTGTCTGGAGATGAGGAGAGATGGTTTGTGGCATTGCACAGTTGCCTGGGTGCCTTGGTCCTGCAAATAGCCAAGGAAGCTTGAACACCCTTGGGTGCCCTGTGAAGGCTGGGGGAAGTGGGAGCTTCCAGCACTTACAGGATTGCTCAGGACCTGGCAGCACAGGAGCCTGAGACTGTCCCCTCTTGCTGTAAGCATCAGGTATTGCTCACTGCTGGAGGCAGAAATATCAACCCAGTGACCTGCTGTGTTAAAGTGAAGCACAGACTTCTCTTTATCCACTAGACATGTACGTATTTTTATAGTGGGGATCCTGTCTCTGCCTCTCTAATTTTAAAATGGAGTATGCAATGCAGGTAGCAAACTCTGCAAAGTCCTTTGACTGACATCTTGCACTTTGTGACTTTATGGGTTGCCAAATCATAAATCTGTGTGCTGAAATTTCCCAAGAAGGTCAGCCAAAGACATGCTTTTGTGTATTTTATTTATTTTGGAATGGGAGGGAATTACATCCAAAATAGCTCAGATTTTTCCAAGACTGAGATTACAAGGAAATAAATTGCCTGGCCCAGGTGAGGTATTTGTGAGAGTAAGGATTTGGAGACTGGCAGAGAAGCTGCCTGGTGGCAGGCACGCCTCCTCCCCACCCCAAGGATCTGCACAAAGTAGGTGAAATGCAAAGCCTTGGAAAAATGTTGTGCTGGGAATAGACTAGATTTGGCTGCTAGCTTCTCCCTTTCCTCCATCCTGCTGGGCAGTGGCCATCCCTGCTGGGGCAGCCCTTGCTGCTGGACTCCTGGTGCCTGGGGCAGGCCTCGCCTTGCTCACAAAGCTCCCGATGTCACTGTCACAGCATTGCCTGGGTGGTGTCATGGCTGTGGTGGAGCTGCCCCTGATGGGGTTACCAGGCTGCTGCAAGGTGCTCCCATTCTCCCTGAACTCTCCTGAGTTTAACAGATGTATGAAGTAACACACAGATGTTGCGTGCCTCTGTGAGATAAATAAGTCCTCGCTTAGATAATCTGGGAAAGCCATAATTTATATCCACAACCCCTTCGTGCATTTCCTGGCCTCAGTGCATTTCTCAGTTCAGAGCTTTTATTAGGCTCAGGTGCCGGGGGTTCCCCCCTGGCTGTTGCAGTCATGGCCAGCGGGTCTGGGAGCTTCTCATCCCGTTCCCGAGCAGCTCGCTTTGCCCTTGGCTGGGCTCGCAGTCCAACAGCAGCTCTGCCTGCTAAGAAAGGATGTTTTCCATCTGCAGCCTTCTTGTGCAGCCTGCTCTCATACCTGCCCTGTAGTCTCCGAGCAGTGTGATCAGCAAGTTGCTCAACCCTTTGCCAGGGCTGTGCGGTTCGCAGTTACCGCAGATCCCAGCACAGCGGCGGCTCTGCTGGATTAGCTTTCTTCCTTCAAGAGAGATTTTTGATAGGTGTCTGCTGTTATTTCACGGTCCCGTTCTCTTGTGCTGCAGTTCAGAAGTGCAGTTATTTTGCTTCTGCACTTTTCCAATAACTGAGCAATAGTTTACGTTTGCTCCGCAATAAATTTAATTTTCACTGTATTGGCCTAGTTACATAAGTGATCCGAATCCCTCTGGATCTCTCTTGTACTTGCTTTGTATTTACTACTCCCTTCAGTTTCATGTCATCAGCAATTGAGCAATTTTACAGCTGGTTTCTCCAAGTAATTTATAGACACTATCAAGAGTGGAATAGATAGTGAAAATTTGCTGCATAGATCCCACTCTAAGTGTACTACTTTTGCAGGAGCAAGAGTTGTTGACTGGGAGGTAATGGCAAATACTCCCATCTCAGGCAACGTGTACATGCCGGTAATCGAGAGGTAGTCCAGCCATAAATTTTAGTGCCAGCATTGGGGAGTTTGGTATTGATGTCTCTGACTGTTTCCAGCTGGGTACCTATGCTGATATGTATAAGCTATTGCAACTGCATTAACTGCAGTCACCGTTGTCATCATCACCTTGTAGGATGCTTGCAGTGAGATATACTCAGTTAAGTCCTTCCTGTGGGAGGTAGAGGCATTTTTTCTGCTGCTTCTTTGAAAGGAGTGCTTAAGGCAAGGATGCTGTATCTCCGTGTTTGTTCTCCACAAAATAAGAAAAGGAGCAGAGATCCTAAGAACCACCATGTAGCTGAAAGTCTTCAGTTTGACAGCATGAGGAGTTAAAAAAGGAGTAGAGGGATGTTTGTACCGAACTGCTTGGACGTGTCTCCTGTAAGCACAGCTGTGGGGAGCAGAAACTGCAGAGGACTGGGCTGCTCTTCCCTTCCACAGGGTGCTGTAGCTGCTGCTCCCTTAGTGTGTGTAGCAGGAGCAGGCTCAGTCCCCCAGGAAGCTCCAGCCCTGAGGTGTTTCGCGTCACTGTGTGTAAAACCCACGACATTGCTGACCTCAGGGCCATGATGGAGGATGTGAAACTGGGGAGGTGACTCACTCCATCTGGTAATTCAGGCTGAAAGATGGGGTTCCCCAACCTTTCTTTGGTATTTAAGAAGTGTCCCCCTTCCTCTCTGAAGAAGAGTTGCACCCAAGAGTGCCCCAGCCAGTCTCACTATTGCTATGTTGTGTCAAGGACTTTCTTTATGACCGCAGGCACTGAGGGACGAGTTAAAACTGTGAAATTAAAGCTGATGGTGGAAAACAGTGGGGAGGGCAGGTCCCTGCCCAGCTGGCTCACTCTTCCTCTTTGTGGGGGGTGACCTGTGCTTAGAGAGATTTTACTGCAAACATTTATTCTGAAGGGAAACAAAACATATCCGTTCTTGTGGGGAATATTAAATGTTGACATTAAGCAATAATTTAACGGATGTTAAAAGTTTTTAGTGAATAATACATGGGCTTCCCTAGTGAGCCTCAGATTATCTAGGGAAAAAACTCTCTCACCTCTTCTCTAGGTGAGAGCAAGATGCATCGTGGGTACTGCATGCATCAGCAGAAACCCATCGGCTACACGCTGATGGAGAGCAACCTGCCCTCTGTTTTCAGTGGGAAAGCATTACAAGCATCACAAACATTTTTTTTGAATGTTGGCAAAATTTGCCCCCATTTCAAAAGAAGAAGAAAAAAATCAAACAAACCAGCCCTTTGAAAGTGGTGGGGCTATTAGATAGATAGTTCTAATTGCTTTTCTTAGCAGTTTGAAAACAGTGCCCTCCCTGCCAAACCCACCTGTTATCACTGGTATTTTCTTTTTGCTTATCTGTGCATAACTGTGCCATGTTTTCCTGGTGACATTTCATACCTGGTTTTGAGACTCTTTGTTTTGCTGCTTATGCTTTGCTTCTCAAAAGGGATGAGAAAATTCAACCTTCCAGGGTACAAATAAGCCTCTTAGCATTACAATATCAAAAGAGTGATTAAAGGAGAATTTCGGGTCCTTTTTTGGTTGATTTTCAGGTCATTTTCCAGTTTTCCATTTGCCTAAGTAATTCCTCGATCCCAGAGTTAACTTTCTTGAATTCTCAATTGATTGGAGCATTGCTGAAACAAAGAGCACGACCAGCAAAATGGGTCTGTGGAAAAGCACCCCAGTAATTTAATAAATGGCACAGACTGGGTGTTATTTAAAACCCAGCACACATTCAGTTCTTCATAGGCTTCAAACAGCCGTACCAGTGGAGGTTTCTGCCATTCAGTCAGGGAAATTCAGGCACATGCACAGCCAATGGTAGCAGTGAGGAAAATGTCTATAAATGTATAAAAAGACATTTATAGACTGGTGCCAATACTTTTAAGCCAGCAAACGTCTAATTTCTGAGGTTTCCCTTCGAAGTACAGGCTCAATAGCCTGCCTTATCGGCTATGTGCGGATTTCTTTGTCCTATATTCATTACTGCATCCTGCCAGTCGTTAATGGGTCACCTTGGAGGTGTTGGAATGTCCTGCCTGAAGACCATTAGTGAGGAGCACAGATGCCTCTCAGCCCCACGCACCTGCTTCTGCCCAAAGCCTGCCCTGCAGCAGCACTGCCCGCACCCGTCAGACATCGAGGATTAGTGTGGGACTTGTTAGTACAGAAACCCTGCTCCTCCTGTAGGGTTCCCCCCACCTCCCTGCCCCCCCTTAGTGTACATGACCTGGGGGAGGCTGAATGCAAACAGGACCAGACCTGCCAAGGGTCAAAGAAACGAGGCAATCAAGAAGGCAGAGTTTTCCCAAGGGAGGACAGACTTGCTGGCTGACAGCCGGGATAATGAAACTGCTGGGGAGAAATGTCAGCTTAAATGAGAATGTGCAAAAAGCCAGTTATTGCAGCAAGACTAGTGGGCCATGGCCCTTTGCAGGACAACACGCTGGTTCGGTCTCGCCAGTGGTTAGTTTGTAATGGTTACAAGGATGATTGCTTGCCAATGTAAATAGTTGGATAAACAAACATATGGGAGAGTGACTGTGGATGTGAAAACCCCACTCTTTATTTAGAGGATGTGAGAAAATGTGTAGCTCTAATCACATTTGCCGGGAAAGTGACTGCGGGGGAGATTTGGGTGTGATGAGGAAATGGAAATGTTTGCTGGGAGGAGAAGAGCAGCTGAGCACCGTGGCACGGGAGCCTGAGACCCTGCCAGAGGGTAGTGCCTTGATCCGTGGGGCTGAAGGGCTTTGGGGCAGTTGTAACCATGTCACCTCCAGACCTGAGGCTGTGGGGCAGAGCAGTGATTTTCGTGGCTGCAGGCAGCCCTGGGGACCCAGCTGGAGAAGGAGAGGAGGGGGTGGTTTTTTTTTCCTTTCCCTCCCCCAGCAGCCTGGCCAGCCTTTGTACCGAGCCGGAGGGGTTGTGTGGAGCCTCCTCCTACTGCCTTTCCCTCTGCTCACCCACAAGGGTGATGTGGGGTGAAGCATCCTTTCCCCTTTGGGTTGGGATGCTTCTCTGCAAGACTGGTTGAAAATCAAGGGCAGGCTGAAGCTCAGCCAAAAACTTAGCAGTTGTGTGCTAAATTTGTAACCACCAGGAGTAAGGGTGCTTTAATTCAGTGAGTCATTGCTTGTTCTTATTAAAGAGTCTGTGGGGACAGCTTTTCTGGCACACGTGGCAGGGTTGAGGGGCAAAGGCTGCTGTGGTCTGTGGCCAAAGAGCTGGTCCCAAAGGCATTAAACTGGCTGGAGGAGCGTTTCTCTCAAGACGACATTGGTAGCCCAGGACCAAACGGGGGAGAACGGGTCAGGAACGATGCTGTCATCTCAGGAACGTCCCTGTCTGCAGGCTGGTCCAGGGAACAGAGCCATCCTGGCTGGCATCCCCATGGGGCAGGAGCTCAGGTGCCCCAGCTGGGGGATGTGGGCACACGAGCAGGAGGGATGTGCTGATGTCTGTGTGTTTTTCTCCTTCAATTTCCTGTGCTATGACAGGAAAATACCTGTTTTCAAATCAGAGCGTGCTTTCAGTCATCTTTTTCTGCCCCCCACTGTGGCAAGCAGAAGCTGGTAATTTACTTTCTAGAGTTGATCCCCAAGTGTGTATAAATAGATGATGTCTGAAGGGAAGAGCTTTAGAGAACTCTGTGATGTTAGGCTTTTTGAGAATTTAGCTACTGTTGAAGTACCTGGCATTACCTTGTTGCAGTTAAAGTTTTTGGGGATGGGTGATATATTCCAGACTGCAGAATTACCAGTAAGATGTGCCATGGGTCATGTTACCAGTCTCTTGCTGATAGTGGTTTAGTGTGTGACATTGCAGAGAAACCCTGTTAAAGTTGAAGTGCAATTTCATAACATTCAGTGCAAGTGCAATACTAAACAGACCTTCTTCAAGTAGCTTATGCTGTTGATTTATTAAATTAATGATTCTCTTTTGGCCTGTTCTTCACTTTGCAGCTTCTTAATGTAAGACCCATTGCATTGTTAAGTTTTGTTAGGGTCTGAGATCTTGTTGTCTGTGTTGGGTAGTATTTTCAGTTTTGAGAGGGTAGCCAAGAAAATCACTGAAAAAAGCCCATGAGAAATTGGTGTCATCTGATTCTAGCCTGTACTTTAGTTGACTTGCTTTAGATCTATAGGTTTGGTAGGAGACATCTTCAAATGAATGTTTAACATAAATAGTTGCATTCAAAAGAAGCAAATGCTTGCCTGAGCACTCAGTAAATCTATGTTAGATGAGTGAAAAGCAAGGTGCAGCGTCCTGCAAGACAATCCAAAGGAGGCATTCATAAAGACTATCTTTTTATCCAGTAATGTTTTGCATGAAAATTAATTATATGTAAATATATAAAAAGCTAAACTGATACTCACCTAGTCTTCATTGCTAATTGGTACTCCAGATAGCTGTATGATGTTTGATAACAGAGTGATTGACCTGAGCAAAGCTTTTGTGTCTCTAGGATAGAGACAGTTGAATTGTCATGCAGAAAAATGCTGTGATGGTTATATCATATCCTGTAGTTCAGAGATGCTTTCTTCAGTATATTAACCTTTAGTTTTCAATAGGTAGCAGTGGGCTTAGTATTAGTGTTGCCATAGTTAAAATACAGCCTGTATGGGTATAGAATAGGTTTGGGAGTCACTACATTCTTGTACTGCAAGTCAGACTTGAAGACCTGATCCACTACACCAGAGTGGATGATGAAAACTTAAACTAAATGAGCTGTCAGCATATTTTCTTCTTTTAATGTTGGGTGGATGTTTAAAACCCGCACACGTAACAGCAGCATCCTTAAGAAGATGAGCAAGAAAGATGGAAAACGCAAACTTGTACATAAATTTTTTGAATTCAGTGTATGCTCCCAACTGAGAGGAAGCGAAAAGCCACAGGGTACAAAGTGCCACATCTTTGTAGGTGGTCCAGAGCTTTAGTATTCAGACAGGCACTTAGGTGGTTTTTTGTTACTCTTTTTCCTGTAGAAAAGTTTTAAGATTTCAGGTACATGGAGTACAGAGCTCTGGAAATTCCTCAGCAAAGGCAGCAGCAAGAGGATAATAGAACTGAGTCTAATTGGAATATTTTTGGCTCTTCTCTAAATAATTAACGATGCTTAAGCTGAGCCATTTTGCTGAGATGTTTTTGTCTCAGGAGCATTATATTAAATTCTGAGATTCAAGATGCCTCCCCCATCATCTACCACCCCATCACTTCCAGGGAGGAGATAAGGGGTGTATTGGGGTAAGGAAGGAAGGGAAAGAAGAGAGACATAGAAAATCTGTTCCATACAGTCTGTTGTGTCCCATGTTGTTTCCCTGCTGCTAGTTGTGCCTGCAAAGCTTCCAACTTACCAGGCACAGAGAGATCCCAAAGAGGTAAACTAAATTTAATTCTCAGCTTGAAAAAGTATTTTTCCTGGGAAAAAATATTCTAATGAGCAGCTGCGCCTTCGTAGGCAGCTTGGAAACTTTGGGACCTGCCCTGAAGGATAGTATTGGCAAATCTGTATTCAGTGGTTTGACAGGAAAATGTCTTTTACCATGTGGGCAGGAGTGATCCCTTGGGTGAGAAGAAATCTAAGAGAAATCCATGTTTTGTGGCTGTATCGTACTAAATGCAGCCCGTAGTAAAATCTTAGTAGATTGGAGGAGGTTTTAGATAAATATGTTGTCAGATAACTCCAGCAGCTAAAACAGATAGGAAAATAACAGCTCTGTGAGCAGTCTAGCAATTGCAGTGTATTGAAGATGTCCTCAGATGGCTAATCTGAAGATCAAATGGGCATGCTTGTAAATAAAGACATCAGAGGCTAAGCCTGCTTTTTTTTAAATTGGGGCAGAAATCTGTCCTCATTTGAGAGCCTAGCGCTGAAAGGTGGTGCCAAGGAGTGAAATGCCAACCTGAAAGCTGGTTGCCCAGAAGTGATGGTCATGTTGCATGCAGGGACTTGGGTGGCTTGGCTGAATGAGAGTTTGTTGGGGGGTGGCAGAACCCCAAGAACCGAGATCCTGCTAAAACCTGTGTTCAGCACCATATAGGAAAGTGGTACCCAGTGTGAGCAAGTGATGTGTCCCAGAAAATGCCCAGAGAGCTGAGCATCATTGCACAAGGCATGCATTGCATGCTGCCAAGCCTTGCTCCCTTTGACAAACCTAGCGCACCAGTTCAGTGTTTCTTCAGCACAGTGTACATAAAGCTTCTTGTGTCAAGGCTCCTACCTTGGGTCATCTGAAAAGTCCTCATAAGCAGGAAGCCACATCTGGCAGTGAATATCTTTGGCTGCTTAGGAGGATGGGCTTTCAAAAGGTCTTTTTTTAGGTGTTGCTAGTGTGCAAAGAGTGATTTTTTCTTTCTTTCTTTTTTTTTTTATCCAACCTATTTCATAAACTTGGAAATAAGACTCCAAGAATAACTTTCTTTTTTACTGCTGTCAAGGAGTCTCAGTAGTTTATTTATCATATCTGTACCAGCTCTTCAGAGAGCCTGAGAAATGATGGTTTGGGATGTTATCTACTTTCCCAAGCCTCCGTTTGCACTGAAGCAGTATTGTCTTGTTCCCTGGGAACAGCAAACAACGAGACCAAGTGCTTGGAGCAGATGCTACTGCAAAGGTAACTCTGCTGTTGTTCCTTTCACCTGGAAGTGTACTTGTGATTTTAGGATTACATTTGGGTGGAAATGTTACTTGATGTTTATAAATACACCTACATGCCAAATTCTTTTTTTTCTGTTTTGTTTTTAAAAATAAATGTCCTCTAATACAAAACTGAGGGCAGACAGAGGTAGCTGAAAAATTGCTCGTATCTCATGGTCAAGAAAAAAATATCCTCAGTTCCCATGTTCATCAGTGTTGGCTTTCTAGTCTTCTAAATGCCCATTTTTAGTGGAAAAAACGAAGACCCAGACATATGGATCTGGAAGCTAATGCAGTTCCAGAGCCTCCTGAGTTCCTGGCAGCCACCTCTGTTAGATGATTTCAGACCCACATCTTCCCCCAGTGAGTTACTTTTCAATCCTCTGGAGTCCCTGCCGTTCTTCAGTTTAGGTAGGATGCTCTGTGACCTCAGGTAGCCACTAAAAGCCGGTGGATTTATATCAGCTGGAAGTCTAATGGCAGTTGAAATAGTGCTGGGAGGATAGGAAGATCATGAACGCTTTGTCTGGGGTGTCGGCAGCTCCCATCCCCATGACCTGACTGGAGATAGAAAACCAAGCTCTGTCTGCCTTACCTCTCTGTGTAAGGTGGGGATGTCGCTGCACTGTGTGGGAGCCTGGTTGATGTGCTGTGAGCTCCTGAGGCAGAAGGATCTACGTGGTGTTGTCAGTGTATTTGTTAAAACCTTGTTTGTATTCTTTCATTAGTGATACGTCTGTGCTTAGCACTAAACAAGCAGTGCATATATATTATGGCTTAACCATTTATGTGGTAAGAGTCATTGGTTTGCCATCTTGAGCCTAAGCAATACCAGCCAATGAGAGTTTTAAAGGCAATTCATGTTCCTTCAAACTTTCAGTCAGCATTGTCCTTCTTCCTATCCTCGTCCACAAATGGGAGGAACTCCTCTGTTCTTGATAATGGCATTTACTACTTCTCAGTCCAGGAATGTGTCATACACTCATAAGAATAGCTCAGGGAATTATTTCAGGAGTCTACCTCCTTACACCCACTAGACTATCTTTGCCATGTTTGGCAGAATTCGCCTATTCAGTTTGTAGAAGTCTAACATGAGAAATTCCCCAGGCTCCCTCAGCAAACCTGCCCAGGGTTATCTTTACCACTGGAAAAAAGCCATCCCTAATGCCTAAATTAGATCTTCCTTGCTGCAGTTTGAGTCTATAAGTTCCTGTTCTGCACACTGTCATTGTGGAGAACAAATCAGTTTGTTTCTATTCGTGGCAACCTTTGATGTGTGTGCTGACCTCAGAGCAAATCTGATCACTTCACTCATCTCGCACAGGTCTAGACCTTCAATTATTCTTCTCCTCATCAAAGTGTTTCCTTTAGTTAGCTGATTTTTTGTTCCAAGTGCAGGTGGCACAGATTTGGGGTTTTTTTTGGTAACACTAGTTTGTTAGATATGTGTGAGTTCTACTTGGTTGACTGAAGTAGCTCATGAGTCTTGAAAACTGTCTTTTATAGATGTGGTACTATCAGTCAAATTGCCATTCTATTAATTTCTTTTGTCCTTACTTCAGTCTTGCTGCCCTAAGAAATTGAGCTCTTATTTTTGAAGGTCAAGGTTTCTAGGAATATTGTGATCACTTGTTTCATTTTGAGATAAATGCCATGCGTTCTTTCCAGTTACAGATGACAGCAGTTGATCGGCAAGTGCATCACTGTATTCATGCATAAAAATCATGGGCAAGTGGGGGAGAGACAATCTAAACAATAAAACATCATGTGATCCAGTGAACTCTGGATTCTCCTTCAAAGTCTATGGTAGTCAGATGTTACCTGACCTGTTCCCTGTAGTATTTACTTGAGTGGTTGCTTTGCTTCCCAGCCCATTTGCACAGTGATTTCCAACCTCTGTTTGGCACTTTATAGTGTCTTACCTGTGAGGTCTCTGCAAATGCTCGTTGTCATCAACTGAGCTCTTAATCTGTGGTGCAACTAGAAAGCTTTTAGGAAGTGAAGACTATAAACCCACCCTTCTCATTGCTCCAAAAGTCCTTCTCTTTTCTAAAGTAAAAAAATGCTGTTCATATTCTGTAGCTCTAAGCCCCTTTCCTGGAGAAGCACTTCTCTTCATCCTCAGAGTTTCATCAGAAAAAAACCAGTGTTAGGTATTTTGATGATGGTATGTCAGTTGGGTTGACTACTGTTATTTAAATTCTTTTATGTTCGAAACAGACAATATCTGATTACTTTATTGTTAGCTATTCATTAAATGGGGTAGTAAAGCCCAGAGTATTTTGTGTAATAAGATTTTTTTTCTAAAGTGATTGTAGCCGTAATGACAAAATTTTTTTTTTCCTCCTGTATTTTTTTTCTCATTTGAAAGTGAAGAACACTGGTATGTGTGTGGAGTTGCACTTAAATCATTTACCAGACTATGCAGGTTATAAATGACTCCTTGTCACTCTGAAAACCTGCTTTTCTACATTCTACAATAAAATTATTCACGAGGTCACAGAATACTTGAAAATACTCACAGGGTACCATTCATACAGAATGGCAGGTGAAGAAGGAGTAATAAATAATTACAGGGTCTCTTTTTTGCCTTGGTGAGTTTGGGACTGGGGCACAGCAGCTACCTGGCAAATATAAACTAAGCTGAAAATATTTGCATAAACGATTTGTTTCATGGCCATGAATGCTGAACACACTGGGAACCTGTACAGCCTCTTTGAAGATCATTTGAAGCATATAAGGGTAAATATTTAGGTAAATAATGTGCAGCCAGCAATTGGACAAGATTTAGGTTTGCTGCTCTAAGAGGCAAGTGCTTAAGTGTTCTTGTAATGTGCAGATGAAAAATCTTGACTTATTTATTGTACGAATTTTAAAAGAGTGAGAAGGTTTGCTGAGCCTTTAGGAAGTCTTGTAAATCTCCTGTAATAGGGGGCTTGCCTCGACACTTACAAAAAGCAGCATGTCCAGGTGCATTTATAGAGTGCTTTTCTAAGGAGTGAGTTCTCACTTGGCAGAAATGAGGGGGGATTTACCTGGGCAGAGGAGGCACAGTGTTCTTCTTGTCTCCGTGTCACGACAGAACTGATGTCAGAAGTGACAACCGAGTAAGCTTGGGGGTGTTCAAAACCCAGATGCATTCTCTGAATTTGCTTGCCTAATTTGGCTACAGGTAGTGGTATTTTGGGGCTAGCACAGGAGAGATGGGGCCTCCCAGACAAGTGCAGGTTCCCACCCATCCTTGGGGCTACAGCTGGATTTTAAGCATGATGGAAGTCCCAGGGACTGGCTGTCCTTGCTTATGGGGTGGGGGTGAGTTGGAAAGAGCTCCACACACATAGTCACACTCAAAACCAGAGGCTGCTGTTTGGCAGTCAGCACTTACTTGCAAACCCTGAAAAACTCTGGTACTTATCCTGTTTTTTTGTTTTTTTGTTTTGTTTTTTTTTTTTTTAATTTAAAATCGTGCTCTGGGAAGCTGATGGCTTTCAAGAGCAGTCAATAATAGTTAGATGCATTGGTTAGAGGGGTGTTTGATGTTCTTTAGGTGTGATGGGGATAAATAGATGGATAGGAAGAAAATTGTCTGTAGAGAAACTTCAAAGTTCTCCTTTGTTGGAAGCAAATCTGAAAGTTGGCACTGGAATTAATCAGTGGGTTTTTTTATTTTTAATTTTCTACAGTTCTCATCAGCAGGCTGTCTCTGGCATGCAAAAATGGCTTGGGTATTCTTTTGGGATGCTATTTTTGTTGTTATTTGGGAATTAAAGTTTCTGTACCTGTAGCTCACTTCTAAATGTGTAATTTCAAAGAATACCATAAATTTCTTTGCCTGTTGGTATTGCAGGATTGAAGGAGGATTGAACGTGAAGTTTTATTAACTGGAGCCCTAGCAATTTCAAAGATACCAGTTGTGCCAGAAGCTTTTCTGACAGGTCTTATTCATAATGGCCTGAATGTGTCCAAGACAGCGTGATCTATAGCTTTTAATCAGCTAATGGATTGAACCTCACAGTGAAACTTGGCTATATTCAGACAGTTTAGAACAGAAAGGATTTTGCAATTTCACAATTTTCAGTCTGGGACAGGTTTCTGAGGGAAGCAGCAGCATCATTCCTGGCCACTGGTGAATGACAAAGCAATGTTATAACACAGAATAAAAGGTTGTATTTAGCTCAGCTTTACCAAAGCATTTGTAATGGCCTTTGCCCTTGTCCTGGTTTAGGATTTTGGATCTTTATATGATTGTGTTGGTCTGGCTATGGGTAAGAGCAAGTAAGGTGGAGCAGAGGGAGATTACCACAATTAAGGGATAGATTTCCACTGTAAAGCTTTATAATCCGTGCTTTTCTCCCAAACTGAACGTTCAAAGAGGTAAAAAAGGCCATGTGGAGAAATAGGCAGTGATTGGGGTTGCCACATTTTGTCCTGGTGCTGCAGCGCCAGGGAAAACGTGCTGTCAGGGAAGTCCAGCTGTGGGAGATGAGGGAATGTGGGAGACATGGCCAGGAATGGCACCTTGGAGTTCAGGTGGGGTGTGGGCCCCCTGAGACCACTCAGGGAGATACACAGAGAGTGTCTGAAGCATTATACTGGAGTCTGTACAAGTCCCCTTGTCAGAGCTTCTTCATGTCTGAGAGCTCTTCATGTTGTTTAGTGAGGTTGCATGTTTCCTTATTTAGTTCTTCTGTCAACTCTTTCCTTTTGTCTTTCTGTTCAAATTTCCAAGACCAGGGAAAAAAAGAAGTTAAAAAAAGAAAAGAAAAAGAAAAATCAGATTGATTTAGGTCTTGAGGAGTAGGAGTTGCTAAGGGATAGAGAGGAGGAGTCATTCTGCTTTGAGCAAAGTGAGAAGATGAAAATTGTCCTTTAAATATGATTTCACTGATTTTAACATTTGTGTGATGAAGGTCCCAAGCTCTGTACCAGTAGTCACAAGGTAAGATGAACCTTTCTCTTTTTCCCCCTGCTCCTCTCCCCTTCTTTCCAAAAAATAAGTGGGATGCTGACCTCAGTATTGGCCAGCACTAGTGCAGGTGATGCCCTGGGTGCAGGTGATGCTGTTCACAGCAACACTTGGGTGTAGATTGAAGCTGGTTTACCACCAAATTCTCTACCTGTAGGGTAAAGCCTTCCCTTTAAAGAGTCTCAGATTTCTTAAATGTTAAGTGTGATACTTAAACCTGTTGTTGCACAGTATTTTGGGGGATGGTTTGTTTGTTAAAAAAGAGAGAGAGAGAAAAAGTTCTATTCCTTGATAATACCTTTTTTTTAGACTGGGGGATTTTTATCGTTTTTGGAGAAGAGGTTCATTAGTCCCTGCAGAGTGGGGTGCTGAGATGACTGTTACAAACACAGGCCTGTCAGGCACCCAGATATCCTGTGTCGTGGGAGTGGTGGTGTTGGTGGTCCTGGGAGCATCCCGACTACCTCTCCCTTCTGCCAGGAGCAAGGTGGCTCTGTGCAGGAGTCTTTTGTGGGGATGTCCCTCTCCCAACCCATCACCACGTGCAAAGCAGGACTGAAGGTGCTGGAGAGCTGTGGCAGAGGTGAAGGAAGAGGAGTGGGTTCCTAGGGTCTCCCTTCTGCTTGGGCAGACTGTGGCAGCACAGGATAGTCCCTGGGGTGAAAGAGTTATGGGGACAGGGCTGACCCACTCCCAGCTCTGACCCACCCCTCTGTTTTGGCAGGGTGATGCAGGAGAAGGCTTGGTGGGGAGCTGCAGTGGTGCAGAACCTCCTTGTCCCTGTCCCACTGCTGCTCCTGGATAGGTGCGTGAGAGGGTATTATATGGGATTATTTTACAAGCTGTTACTGTACAAGCTGGAACACGCTTGAGCACTTAATTATAATTAGGTGTTAGGGGCTGTCTGCACAGAAGCAGCCCTATTTTCCCACATAAGAAGGGCTCATACTTGAGTTTGCAGGGAACCACCCAGAAGGATGGATTTTAAAGTGTCATGGAGAAACTCGTCTTCACAGAGGATCATCTGTGTCAAGGTAATCTGTGCTTCAGGACTGGCCCTGCCAGCAGCAGGGCTGTACTGAGCCTCGTGTATTATATGGAGAGGCTTTTTGAAAGGATGGGTGGAGAAAGAAGAAGAGCAGGAATGAAGTTGTGTTCCACGTGGGGCAGGAGTGAGCCAAGGCCCACTTTTGTTACTGCTGTGACTGAGCATTTGTCTGGCCCAGGATGTATGTGACAGTGAAGTCACTGCATCTGGGCTTCAGATATAATGGGACGGGAAAGAGGGTGGTGGGTGGCGGGGAGATGGTGCTATTTTGTGGTGTTGTAAATGTGAGACCCATGACCAGTGAGAGTACCAGTGTCACAGAGTCTGCAGCAGGTCTGACATGATCCCCCTCTGCCTTCTGCAAAATTTGTCTGTAGAAGAGAAGCAATGTTTGATGAAGTGACTCTTCGATTTTAAATGAGAGTGAGCAAGAGTCTGTTTTATGGAGAAATTAAAAAATTGTCTGATATCAAATTCTCTTGAGTGGAATGGGTGTATTGCTAATTTTCATGAGCTTTCATGGGAATAAGGTCCATTGCTGCTGGTGGAGTTAGTGATCAATACTGATCTCCAACTTGATATGGCACAGGGTGGACAACTACTACCTGGGCTGTCTGGCTGCTGTTTTCATAGCAAGCCATATGTGGAAAAAAATTCTGAATATGCTTTGACTTCAGATCATTATTTCTTGTCTCAGAAAATTGTGCTTCAGAAGCCCTACAGAGTTTGGTGGTGGTGGAATTATGGTGGGCCCGGGGAACCTCTGCTGATGAGGAGGTAGTTGAGGCCCAGCTCACAGCCTGGGTCCAAGGAAGCCTGGTGTCCCCACAGCGAGGGGATGCCAGGGGTGGGGCCAAGCACTGCTGCAGGCTGAGCCCAGCTGCACATGGTCCTGTGGGTTAGAGCGCAGCAGGTTTGGGTGGAGCGAGCCTTAAAATCCCACGCTGTGAGCTGCTGGAGCTGCTGCACTCACACCACCTCAGCATGAAGGCCTGTCTGGGCACACAGCTGCTCCCAGCATGCGGGCTCCAGCTCCTTGTGTGTAATTAGAAGGTTTCCCAACATCCCCTTGCCGGATTCTTCCCAGCTCTATGCATTCTTGGCAAGGAAGTTAACTTTCCCAGAGAACTGAGGAAGAACCTTGTAGTGGAGCTGAGCAGGATGGAGGAATGCAAAAAGCTGCTTGGGTGCAGGCTGAGCCCAGCAGATGTGCTCCTGGGCCTTAGGCAGTGTGTGGAAAAGCCTGATCATCCAGCTGGCTGTTAGGTGTCTTCTGCAGGCACTGTTGCATATGGGGGTGCCTGTGCTGCTGTCATCTCTGTGCTGCAGGCAGATAGGTGGGCAGTGAGCCCTCATCCCTCAGGTGTAGCACTTCTCTCTTTGTGCATGCCACCTGTGAGAGATCACACTGGAAGGCAGATAAATCTTGAATATGTGGACTTTGTGGGAGAGACTGGTCCAGAAAGTTTGTGTGTGCCCCCCAAAGTGTGTATCAGTGGGATTGCTCTTTTATATGATGTTTCTGCAAGTGGAAATTTCGGCAGACCCCCTCTCATGGCTGGTCTGTGTTGGCTCCAGCTGTCCCCTTACCATGGTCTTCAAGGGATGATGTGCTCGGGAAGTGACAGAAAATCCACATCTGTGGGAAGTTAGCAGGGATGGGATTTGTGCCAAGGTCAAGGGATGGCTGGACTTTTCTTTACCACTCCAGAAACTCGTTTAACACCACATGCTTTCCCTCATTGAGATAAATGAGATTAGATGTATCTTTCCTAGCTCTACTTTTTGCATATGGGGACCTTATTATTATTCTTGAGCAGCTGTGGGTCTGTGTTTGTGTCCGTGTTTGCTGACCATCTACCAGCATGGCTGGGCTTGGGGGCACTAGGGAGGGGTTTTAGGTAGGTTTTTTGGATCAGTTCAGGTCCTGAACTGATATAGCTGTGTAACCCCCCAGCATTTTTAATGGGAAGATGGTGCCTGAAATATCTGGGTGTAAACTGAGCTGCGGGGTCAGGAAGTGCTGGGGAAACCTGCAGGGAGTCACAGGAGAGCACCATGGGTAGTCAACAGAGTTGGGTGGCACATCCCTTTGGATAAGGGTAGGTTTGGCTTGAGTAGATGGTTGTGGGGTGATCCGAGACTGCCTGTTCAATCTTCAGCACAAACACCAAGATTTGTAGTTTTTCATTTAAGTTCAGGCACTTGATCACAGCTTTGGAAGGAGGAAATGAATCTTCTATCACCAGCTCTTTGAGAAGCAGCAGGGTTCAAGCCTGTATCTGGAGTCGGCTTTATCCAGCCTTTGTCCTGCCACAGGGAGAGTCTCTTCCTTAGAAGAAGGTGCTCAGGGAAATTACGGCTGTGGTGGAGCAGGTGCTTTGGGGCTCTGCCCTGCAGATGGCAGAGGGACTGTGGTGGATGTGTTTTCAAGTTGCTCCCCTCCGTCAGAGCTTGGGAGGAAGACAGAAGCTTGAGCCTGGCAGAGGTAGGAGGAGCAATTATTGGAAGTACAGTTAATCTTTCTTTAATTAGAAGACGTGCTAAATTAAAAGGCCCAGGAGTGATCTCACAGATGTCGGCTTACTGAGAGATAATAATTGGTGTGAGAATCAAACCTTTTGCTACGATTTGGATCCGTGTTTGATAGCATTGTTATGCTTTTACATACTTAGTTTAAACTGAGAGAAACTTGACCCAAATAGAGAGCTCAAGCTTTGTGTTCTGTCTTCTTCAGGACTCATTGGATAGGTTTACCTAAACAATAATGATAAAGATGATCATAACAAGAAGAAGTATTGTGATCATCTATTGTCTGTAAACTTGGAGAAGAGAGCAGCTAGCTTTAGAAAGCTCTGGAGAAGAAATATCTTTCTCATGGCAACTCTGGGCTAAAACTTTTGACAGCAGCATTTCTGTGTAAATTTCCAGCAGGATAAATGTGGGCTGTGAGAGGCAGAATGTTGTTTGCATAGAGCAGACAGCCCCTTGCTTTGGGCATCAGACAGCAGAGATGCCCCGGCTCCGCTCAGCAGCAGCAGTCAGGAAACTCTGCCATCTCCTTTTCAAAGTAGATCAAGAAGTTTTTCTCATTTTATTCTGGGGTGGTTTAGAAAATTCCTCTGCTGTTTTGGAGGTGGGGGCTGGCTGTTAAACCCAGGCTTTGTCAGTCCTGCAGGACAAGTCACTGCTGCAGTCCCTGTCCATGTCATGTTGCTGCAGGACCCCAGGGTAGCTCTGAGCTTATCAGAATGTGGTGTGGGGCATCACCCTCCGTGAGCACACAGCAAAAGGCAACCACTGGGTGCTAGGTGGGGACTTGCCTTTTATTCATAAAATTTAAGCCACCAGTTTTTTTGGAGTGTGGCATAGGACCTGTACTTTCCTCAGAGTTAGTAGGGAGCATCTGGTCTTGCTTTATGGGATGTCAGTGTTGGTGAGGCTGGCCCTTAATCAGGAGGAAATCCTCTTTCATGCACAGAAGAATTTCTGTGGCTATCCTTAGAGAAAACAGGAGAAGCACTTCCATTTCTGTTGAGGGAGAAGCACAAAGGTGGAGAGGATGATGGTGTTCATGCTTGAGGATCACTCAGGGTCCTGGATGTGCCTTGAGCCTGGGTGTTCTGCAGAAGTAGAGCTTGTGGCACATGAGAAGGAATCTTGTGGATTTTTATGGGCCTTTGAATTTTGACCTGAAGGTGCTTTCTGTTACAGTCTGAATCTGAGTTAGAATGAACAAAGATAGTCATGGAAATTTTATTGATGGTAGATCTAGTCACAAGGAAATAAGGACTGTTCCTTTGAAATCAGCTTTTCAGTATAGTAACACATTCAACCCAGCACTTTTCTGACTTAAACTAGTTTTATACTAATGTTTACATCAGCTGTGATGGAATTATTCCCAGTTTACTTTGGTAAGTGAGAGGAAAATCAATTGCAGTGCATCGACCTTGAAATGCACTAATTGCTTGCTGTCTCAAGCTGGGTGTAGTGAAGAGCTGCTCTCTGTGTCCCACAGAACTCAGTCCCACAGAACTCACTTCTTTACCTCTCCTTCTTGCAGCAGCCATGCACATCTGTGGTTTAACTGCTAAACCAGTTTTCCTGCCCCTTCAGATGAAAGATCCTGGTCCAGAGCTTTTCTTTTGGCAGTCGGCACTGTGACAAAGGACAGTTGCTGTTTTCACAGGCATTGGCATGGCCAGGACGCAAGTCCCAAGGAAAAGAAAAGTCTGGGAGATGCTGTTGTCCTCTTTCATTTGCTGTGCAGCCCCCAAGATGAGAGTCCTGGCAGAGCCTAGAGCCAGGGCAGGAGATTGGTGAGTGGGGCCCGACTGGTCCCACAGCTGCCACAAAGTGGAACTGGGAAACTGTCAGGCTCCTGAAGCCTCATCCTGACCTCAGAAACACCACCCTATTGTTCAGCTCTGGCCAGCACATGCATATCCCTTGCCTTCCCCCCGCATCACCTTTTTTTTTTTTTAATAGTTTTTCCCAGAGAGAGGGAGACTATCTGAGAGTTTAGGTTTTATTTATTTTGGAGTTGCTCTTAATCTCACAGCAAGTGTGAAGTGAAACCTGAAGTTGTATTCAATGTTACATAAATTTAACCCTTCTCTCAACATGCCTTTTTTTGTGTATGTTGTATCTTTAGGTCACAGAAGGGTGTTTTTTCTCTCCATATTCAGGGGCTTATGGTCTGGCTCAGACATAGGATTAGATACAAGTAAAAAGAGATCAAAACATCAATCCAGTGAAGCACTTGCATTTAATCCTGTGCCTCCCCTTGACAATAAAAACAATTCTTGTGTTGTGACTGTAATCAGTGTTTACTATCTGAAATGTAAGTGCATACTTTTGTGCCTGGCTGAATCAGTCCCCGGTTTTATGTTTGTAGCGGAAGGGAAGAGGACTGCTGGCTGAAGAGCAAATATTGCAGATGCTCTCTTATCTCACACAGCTTTACATCCATGCAGTCAGGTGGCTCTGACAGCAGCACATGACGCTGCTGAGGGTCGGGGGGGTTTGGGGATGCTCTTCTAGGTGGTGGGAACCATGCACTTTGCCAAGGTGGTTGCTTGCAGAACTGGTTTGCATTTGCTTTTGCATTGGCCCGTGCTGTGGTGACAGATCTAAGACACCTGGTAAAACTTCCAGTGAATAAATGGCAGTTTCTTTTAAAAAGCCTTCAAGAAAAACTGTTACGGGTAACAATACAGCCTCTACAACAAGAGCCACATTCACCTTGTGTTTACAGCAAAGGCTGCTTGGCTATCTGCAAAGCATGTCTTCCCTTTTCATCTCAAACACAAGGAAGTCCTTTTTGTGTGTCAGTTGAGAAAGAAAACCACAGAAGTTTCCTCTTCTTTCAATGTACTCTGCCCAAAACACGCTTTCAGGAAATGCTTGTTCCTGCCTGAGAGAGTGCTGGAAGCTCTGCAGTTTGTAGCACAAAACACATGAAGCTACATCATTTTGCAAGCTGCCATAACGCAACCCTCAGTAGTCCTAAAATGAGGCTAAATAGTGCCAAGTAGCTGACAACAGTAATTTAAAGAAGACATGCCAATAAGCAAGTTTTTCATCAAAACTCATTAACTCATAAAATATTGTTAATCTTGCTACTTTTAGGTATGCCAGCTTGCAACTTCTGGCTACTTGTGTGATTTGCACAGCCTTGTTGTATCCATTTAAAACATTTGTTACCTGCATTTGTGTTTACAGCTTTTTTTTTTCGCTCTTCCTTGAGAGGAGAGTGCAAGCTTTGAAGAAAAGAATTAGCTGGTAAATCAATCTAATTTCTCTAGTGGTCAGAACGCATTATCTGACTTTTGACTAGAGCACTGATTCTCCATCAGTTTTATTTTAAAGTCTTTCAGCATTTCTCATTCACTGAAAAGTCTTTGTGTTAAGTAGCATAAACCGGACATCTCGTTTTGCAGTCAGCCATGGAATCCGATTGATTGTTTGTATAAGTTTTGTGCAAATGTCAACATTACGCTTTGCTTGCCCATGACTGATGATGATTGATGTGTTTTGGCACACTGTATTTGTTCATAATTCATGAATTTGCCTTCCTGCCTGGGTTCATAAGTGGTCAGAGTTTACAGCTGTGTAAATCAAGGTGGCACTTGAGCAGTCGCAATCCCCATTGACCTGAGACTCCTTCTGATAAAGACAAGTTAAGATTGTCTCATCTCATTTACAGATGTGGCATTTGCATTGCTGTGGGGCAGGGAAAGGTGCTTGTGGTGGATACGTGGTGTGTGATTGCTCATCTCCTTGGGCTTGAGTTTGTACCCAGGCCAAGTGGCAGAGCAGTTGAAGCTGGGGTTGAGTGTGGATGCACACAGGCAGCATTCTGCCAGCCTCTGCTTTCCAATAGATCTGCAGCATGTTTTATACACAGGCTATACACAGGGAGGCTCAGCAGTGAAAGAAAGAAACGTTTCTGCATTACAGAGCCTATTTCTGCTCTTGTTTTCATTGCTGATGAAAATGCTGATGGTAAGCTCTGGTTTTAGCAGAGTTGTCTTGCTTATAACTCAGCTACTGACCTTCAGAGTGCCCTAATCCACACAGTATGGTCTCTGGACAATATTCTGGCCAAATTACTCATCACAGCCGTACAGTCCCCAAAAGGCTTTAAATGATGCATTAAGCAATGCAGTAGCATCTGCCACATGTGGTTCCTCCTCTCGGGGATGTTTGTGTATGGACAGCTCTGTGTTTTGCCCTGTGCTTTGGAGGGATGGGGATGAGTGTGTTCCTGTGAGTGAGAGAGAAGTGCACGTCACCTGTGTGTGCGTGGCTGGTCATAAAGAGGTGCACTGGGTGTCAGAGCTGCAGCACTGACCTGGCAAAGACTTCAAACTCACAAGGTGCAAACGGCAACGGGGGGGTTCAAGGACACACCTAAAGGGTCTCCCTGGATGAAAGCCTGATTACTCAGCACCTACTGGGTCTAAACCCCAGGAGCAGAGGCGAGGAGATTGGGGGTGCTGAAAGCAGCAGAGGTGAAGCAGTTTTTTGTGCAGCATCTGGCAAGCAGTATTCATGACAGAGAGTCTGCAAACATTTGGAGTAAGGGCTCCATTCTGCTGAAGTTAAGTGCTGTGGGCAGCCCTGCAGAAGCCTGTTGGGCTGCTCATTGGATGGGACCAGAGCAAGAGGAGTCATCTGCAGTGGAGGGGGCAGCACAGCCCCACTTGCCTGTGCACCTGGCCATACAACATGAGTCCCTCATCTGGTGTGTGACAGAGCTGGGAAGAAAAAAGCTGCTGAGACCATCCCAGCTTTTGCTCTGGTGACATGCAGGAATGTTGATGTGACAGTGACAGCATGCATTACCCTCCTGGTTCACCTCTGGGGTGACCTCTCCGTGACATTGTGAAGCCTGCACTGCCATTGCTACGACCACGTGAAGGGCTGTGCAACGCCCCAGGGGATACGAGCGCTTGTGCTGTGCAGTGGAACAGCTACAACTCTGTGTAGACAACTCGCTATAAATACGTAGCCTTGTCTGCAAACACCTCTTGAAGCACTGTTACCGTAATCAGCAAGGAGGTTAATAGCACTGAGGGTGCTTGGCCTGAAAGAAAAGGAAGGTGCAATCTTCTGTACATCAGTAAATTCATGCCAAGATTACTCCAGAACTTAAATATGTCTATGGTGACAGAGAGATATTTGTGAGGATTAACACTGGCCTTAGCAAATTCACACCTGAAACACAGGGTGTTTTACTTGAACCATACATGTTTTGGATGCTGGGTTAAATAGCTGGGGTTTTGACCCATAACTGGGGAATCATGGAATGGTTTGAGTTGGAAGGACCTTAAAGATCATCTAGTTCCAACACCCTTGCCATTGGCAGGGACACCTGCCACTAGAACAGGTTGCTCAGAGCCCCATCCAACTTGGCCTTGAACACATTCAGGGATGGGGCATCCACAGTTCCTCTGGGCAACCTGTGCCAGTGTCTCACCAATAACACTGAAAATAGCCTGTATACCAACTGGGCCTTGGGGATAGTGTGACTGTCACTGCTTTTATTATATTATCCAGAAGGTTCTGCTGCTGCTGGTTGCATTATGGTAGGCACATTTCTTGCATTCAGAAAGACTGTCTCCTTTCCTTGCAAGCCCAGTATCTTGTGGGAAGATGTGGGGTGGGAGGAGCTTGGAGGTTGGACATTCTCACAGCTGCTTTGTCCCAGGCCCCTTGAGGAGTTGGTACAAGTGGACCCCAGTCTTTCCCATTTCAGGCTGGTGCCTGAATACTGAGGTGACATTTGTTAATGACAAAGCAAAATGTAATAGCTCCGGGTAAAGCATGACATCTCTAACACTGACAGATGCATTGTAGTAGTTGTTGGGATCCAGGGCTTGATATTTCCTTCAGAATAAAGAGCCTGAGTGGATTCCTTGCTGAGATTAACACCTCTGAATCAAACCTGTGGACAGCAGGAAAAAAATGCAGATTGCCAATTATTTTTGCTGAGATTAACACCTCTGAATTGACTTGGTGTACAGCAGTAAAAAGATATGGATATCCAATTATTCTAGAATGGAGACAATATTTCAAATCCTATTTGGATTTGGAACAGCGTCCAAATAATCAGCAGAGTGTTTCTGTGTCTCTGCAACCCTCCTGGAGAGCAAGGAACAGCAACGCAACCGTGTGTCAAGGTTCAAGGGGGTACAAACCTCTGGATCAATGAGTTTGACTGGCAGAAACCTCAGTTCAACCCCAGCTGCAGTAGCTGCAGTTCCAGCAGCAGCTGGATATTGAGAGAGGCCTGTGGAAGATGCTGCGATGCAGAAATGTCTAGCAGGGAGGGGGCAAAAAAGAGCTGTATTTCTTGGGTTTTTTTGGCTAAGGGAGATGGAAATACTTTTTCAAGGTTATGCCATGCTCCCCAGTATTTGAGTTTCAAAAAAATCATTAACCTCTTGAAAAAAAAATCAGGGTAGCTCCATGAAGAGCTGGAAGAGAGAAGACCGAAGAAAAAATTTAACTCCATCTAGAAGTACAATTTTTTCTGCAAGGGCCATCAGGATGAGCTGTCTCTCTCCTTTATCTTGGTAGGGTGGCTTTTTCGAGTGCAGGTGGCATAACTGCTGAACTGCCTTCTCAGTATGTGTTCCTTTGTATTATCATAATCTTGGAAAAAGTGAAGAAGACAAGGCAAAACATGCTGGCAAACCCAGACACACTTAACGCAGTACTGTGGAATTTGTGTCAACAAGCTGAGTGATTCTGAGGTTACATTGTAGTCCATTGCGGAGATATTTAAAACCCCGTCGGTGGCAATGCTGGGAGAAATAAAGGGTTTAGAAAACAGAATATAGCTTCATTTGGCAAAGGGTAGGTGTGGGCCATATGGAATCCAGATGTTCCCGATGCCTTCTGAAAAAGTAACAAATCCAGAGTCGCTGAAGGAGGAATTTCAGACTAAACAAATGAGAAAAATATGTGGCCAAACACAACAGAGCTTTTGAGCACAGCCGTCTCTCCTGCCTCTCTTACCTCTTTGCCATCACCCTGTTTTGGTGCCTTTTTGTGGGAATTTTTTAATATAATATAGAGAAAAGCACATCTTGATATGCAGAGTAGTGCCTCATCATCTGTCTGCAGTCTAAAGTTGGCAAACAAGGCAAGGTGCTCCATTTTGAGGGGTAATAAAGAGAAAAATGTTTAATAGCAGGAAATAAATAGAAAATGTCAAAGATCAAAAAATTCTCTAATTTTCTAACTCCTTTCTTTCAGTATAGGCCTCAGTATTTTCTCTTTACATCCTGGTGCTGAATGGTAACTTTTTATCAATAATACACGATTTGCATTTGCAGCACATTACCTCATTTGCATTTTACTTGTCAAGCAGCTTGAATACAAAGAGGTAGAGGCCCCAGCTCTGCAAACATCTATATGTATGAATAACAGTTCAATTAAGCAAAGATATACATATGCATGTGTTTTCAGGGTGGAAGACTCTGTGCTCCTCCTGAGGTTAAGTTTGGAAGTTTAGGGTTTATTCAAGTTGAGAATAGAGTCCATGTCTCTTGATAGTCAGAATACTCTGAAAGCCATTCTTTGGTAAAAGAGTAAATCTGCCTTGTGTTTGCAGGGAAAACAGGGTTCCTGATAATGCAAGTTACTTTTCTGTACATGAAGAAGAAACAAAGGATGATGGAAATATGTGTGACAGGTAGTGTTTAGGAATTCAGGACGATATTCCTCAAAAACCTGCACCACTATTGCTTAGTCTTGCATCAGCTGCATTTTTCTGCTAAAATTACCAGATCCTTAAACTTTGTGTTAGCTCCAGCTGAAATACCTGTGCCAGTGGAAGACTAAGTGCAGATATAAAAGCAAACTCTGTCTATTGTCAGATTAAATATTTTGGTTTGGGTGTACAAGAGGGAAAAAGAGAGGTTGAAATGTAAAATTGTTCTCTGGTTTATTGAAATTAAGTGTTAGGAAAAGCCCATTTCTGTAAGATGTGTATGAGGAAAATGCCCCCATTGCATACCTGCTCCAGGAGTGTGTGAGGTGTGGGATTGTGCTATAAAGTATATCTTGCCTTTCCCTGACCTCCTTCTGAGGGATGAATAAACCTAATCTGCTGGAAAACGAGTGAGGTATACTGGAGCAGACTCCTTGTAAAAGCAGCAGCCCCAAGTTTGAAGCCAGCAGCCTCCACCTGCCCTAAGCTTGTACGTGCGACAGACTAAGTATAACTGCAGTATCTTCTTGTCAGGTTCACCTTGTCCAAGTTAAGCTAGGGAATTGGTTTTCTTGAGGCATGCTCCCAGCATTTACTCTCATTAAGACTTCCTGCTAATGTGAGTGCTCAGCAGTATTTTGCCTCTGCAGATTAAAAAGCTAACGGGTGCAGGCTGCAGCTAATGAATGGTCTCCTCAGTATTCTGTGGGCTGAGAAAAACACCACTCCACTTGGAGGATTTGGCCTGACTTGCAACATTTTGCACTTCTGGATAGCTCATGAAGCACAGGTACCATGGGCCAGCTGCTCCCCTGAGGTCATGCTGAGTCCAATCAGGAGAAAATGACCTTGGACACCTGAGCGCAAGTGGTCACAGCTGATGTGTTGGCTACCTGCTAAGAGGGCCAAGCCATGGGCAGAAGTCCTTTCCCTGTGCCAGCTGCTCTGGTGCTTTCACAGCACCTTCCCAAAAATGCCAGCACCCTGCCGAGCTGTCGATGGCCCAGCTGGCCTGCCCGCTCCCCAGCCAGTGATGGTTTCAGAGCCTGGCTGTTTGCATGGATGGGAGACTCTGTCTCCATCCCCATCTGGGAGCCACCATGAGCAGATAGAGAAATGCTGGTTGGGTTATTGAGGACACAGCTGGAGCCAGGACAGGACATGGTTTGGGAGGGAGGGAGCGAGGGAGAACATCTGGGATATTTGCTCTTTGCACTGCTGAGGTGCAAAAAGACCATCGATATGGGTAGTTCTCTCCAAGTCTGAGCCACTCATGTTCCTTTTGTTGTCTCTGAATGGAATAGAAAATAGCAAAACAAAGTAAGGTGGCATAAGACATGAGGGTCAAAGTACGTGTTCTAGAAAACAAAATAAAGAGTTTTCAAAGGGGTGCTTTCTAAGGTTTAAAACATTTTGCTTTTACGTGTGTGTGCTGCTTTATTAAGACGCTTTGAATCTCAAGCTGGGGTTTTTAAGTTGTGCTTCCTTGTCTACTTAAGCAAGGCGTTGTTTTGTTCCTACTTTCAAAGCTGTTGGTGTCAGGTTTGGCTTTTTGATGTCCTGAAGCACGTGTGCCCGCATTGTAGCAGCATCCAGCTGCTGTTTCAGTGGGAGACAGTGAACTCCAGGATCTCCTCTTTATTTCAGGACTTATACCAACAGTTTTTCTGATATTTGGGGCTGTTTGTTTGCTACATGCATGCTCTAAATGCATCCATAAGGGTCTGTTGTGGTGTAAGCAGTCTTGAAACCTCCTTTTGGTCTGGAAGCATTTACCTTCTGAAGGTTATGAAGTCTTAAATGTTCACTTGGTCTATTGTCAATATTAGCTGTGAGTTCCTGAGCTTGGAACTACACGTGGAAATATATGGAAGGTGATCAGAAGGGCACTTTATGTCTGTTGCCTTTGGAACTACCAGTGGGGTCCTGTTTTCTGTGTTAGTGGCGTTCAGGGAGAGAAATGCCATTAGGACATTTTGTTTTCTTGTCTTGCACCTTCTCAGATTTTCTCAATTTATTCAGTAGCTGTTTGAGCAAGGTGAAGTTCATGTGAGTGATCATGTGGGGAGGTCAAAGAGGATCATTAAATGACTGAAGAATTGTCATTGAGGACTCAAATGTCAGTCTAGATTCACTCACCCCTGCTCCTGACCTCAAGTAAACATGAGATTTGGGATGTATGGACCCACAGTGGTTCTGCAGGTGTTTAAAAAATGACTGCTACACTGCTGTAATGCTCATCATCCTGTTCTATTGGTGAACCTCACCCTTGAAACACGTGCTCTCTGTGCTATGTAAAGGTCCTCTTAAATAACTTAGTGATACAAACATTTTTACCTGGGATTAGAAGGAGTCGGCAAGCTCCTTCGGAGGATTTTAGCAGTAAAGCTGTGAGAGATGATTCAAGGAACCGAATTCATAGTCTCCAGGAAGTGCTAATGATGGTGATAGTGAAAGACAGTGCTTCCCCTTGGCGATTTAATGACAGAGAGAACAAACTGAAGGCTCCCAACCTCTTGGCGTCAGGGTCCTTAGAGACGGCAGACAAATCTTTGCTCAGTGCAGCAAAGAAAAAGCTCTTGGACATCAGCAGTCCCTGAATTCTCCGGGGTTTTGTGCTGCCTGGTAGAGCAGAGAACCTGCACAATGACCCAGATGGGCTGTTTAATGAGATGGTTCTCTAATGAGGGGACATCGTTTTAAAGCTGAGCAAATAAAGTGTGAGATGTAGTTTCAGATGCTTCCTTTTTGGGGTTTTTCTGTGTGTTTGACTGTCCTGCAGGAAAAAAAAATAAGGTGAACAAAAACTCTGGCATTGCAAAGCAGTATTTCACAAAAGCAGATTTGTCCTGTGTTTCCAGATTGCCTGGAATATTACCTGTTACAGATGGAAAATCTGTTACGGTTTTTTATTTTTTGTCCCAGGAGAAGGTGCCACTCTGTAGCTGTTCAGCCAGAGAAAAGCTAAGTGTACATTGCAAACACATCGATGTGAAGCCATCTATCTCAGTGACAGGAGGACAAAGAAACACAGCGGGTGTTTTGGTTACTTTTTCTTTCTTTGTTATTGTTTTTCTCTAGAATGAAGGACTAATCACTGTAATCTCCTGTTATTTCTGCTTTTCTTCCAACTTTACAGTAGTTTTTGCAGGTCTCTCTCAGTTTTGTGGAAAAGTCCCAAAACCAACAAAACCAAAACCTGGCAGTGAAATAAAATCACATGTGGCAGTATGCATGCACAAGAGAACACAATGATGATTGCAGTAGTAAATTTAATCTGGCAATTCCTAATTCTGAAATACATGACTTTGAGACTTTAATTTTCCCTTGGTGTGGTTTGGGCATATAGTACCTAAGCTGTTTCTAAAAGTTATGTTTTGTGATTGAGCTGTGTGTGGAACACGCTGCAACTTCTGTGAATTATCAACCCAGAAATATTGGTTTGTTTCTTTATTTTGTTACCTACATATTGATGAGTACAATCATTTTCCTGGATGTGTGTGGCTTTTTGCAAGTGTTTAGGATTCTTCGGTGTGTATTTAGTGCACATCTTAAAACACGTGCAGTTTTTGTCAGCCATGTAATACTGGGCTGTGAAGTTTAATTCTAGTCCAGGTCATGCTCACACTGGTCACTGAAACACTAGTGGATTGCTAGTAGATGCAGTATATTATAAGGTATAGGCAGCTTTTGCCATTTAGGGGGATGTACATTGCATTAAAAGATCAGTCTTTTTTAAAATAAGCCTTATATTTTAAAACCGTACCATAAAGTCAGATAGAATGTGTGTGTAAAGTATTTATAGAAGCATAAAAACTGTAAGAACAGAAAAGAAGGAATCCCTTCACATCACATCTCATTTCTAGTTGGTAAGTGCCTCATCTCTTCTGCAGCTCTATAAAACCTTTTTCTTTGAGTGGAAATCAGTTACATGGAGGGGACAGATTTATTGCCATTCCCCCATGTACTTGATTGTGGGCAGTTTTTTATGAGTATTGTTTCTAAGGGTTATATTTTCACACGTGTGATGGCGCAGTGGCCGCCCGTGGTTGCTGGGGATGGGCGTAGGGCTGGCTGGAGCTGTGCTGGTGTTGCCAAGTCCTGCTGGTGTGGCTGTCAGCTGGCAAAGCCTGACCAACAAAAGCCCCAAGGGTAGATTCCATTACACGAGCAAAATTGCAGCTTTTTGGTATTGCTGTGTATCCACTTTTTCCAGGTTCCCCTCCTCCTTCTGCTTAATCCCCACTGCACTTGTCAAATGTTTCCGCCCTCTTTTTTGGGTAACCCTACAGATAAGAGACAGGCTTTGGAGTAAATCCTTGTTTCTCTTTATCAATTCATTTTATGTTATACCCAGGTTTTTCTGATACATTTACTTCTAACAGTATTGGTCTGTCTGTACCATTCATGGATTTACAGCTTTCTTGTCTGTTTATCAATGCGGGAATAAAATTTTGAGTTGAAGACTGGTAATCCTCAAGAGTTTGAGGCATTGATAATTTTTTTAAAATTAGTGAATCCTGTTTAAGATGCTAAGCAGAAATACCCTCTTTTCAAGTTGGTGAAATTATCCCAGTTGACTGAGAATCACCCACAATTACTGTATAAACTGGATCACTTCTAAGGTGGGAGTTGTGTTCTAATTACACTTTTCCTTCTGCAGCAACCTGCTAACTTCACCATCCTCCAGTGCTGGACTCAACTGTTGGCCTTAATCAGTCTTGTGTGTTGGGTAGGGTACACTTGGAGGACTTGGGGACAGCAGCAATGGCCAGATTTTTGAGAGGACTGTAGTTAAACCTTATATTGTTACATTTTTGTTTGTTTTCCTAATACAGTCAACTGCAGTGCCCAGCTATAGAAGTGAGTGATTTCTTACTGATCTAACACCAGCCTTTGTGTTGAACCCTGTACTTAAATCTCCAAGTTTTCGAGCTGCAGCTTGGTATAAAGGTTTGATGATGTAATTATTTTTGTTGGCGAGCCTAACACTTCAAGATGTTCCAGAGTGTATAGTGATGGAGTCTGTGAAGTGCTGTCTTGCAGTCTCTGAAGTTTGTGATGAGTGAATTTTGCCATTCGGTGCTTTCCTCAGTGATTAGCCTTACAGTGCAAATCTGGTCAACACATGAGCTTTCAGGTCAAATTGTTCGCTCCCTTCCTCTTTCAGATTTTCATGGGTATTTTTCTTTCATGTTTTTTGTTAAAATGAGTTCTTTGAGTTCCCTAAATAAAAGTTTACGGAACTTGAGGCAAAGTTTACATAAAATGACAGAGAAAAGCATTTCTGAAAAAATTACCAGCAAACTGTGTTAAATCTTGCCAGCCTTTTGTGAGTACCCATCACTGAGGCTGGGTATGGCTGCCAAATGCTGTTTCCAGCAAAGACTAACAAACCCCAGATGAATTTTAGGTTAAATTACTTGTAAATACTTGTCTTTCGCGTATGTTTTCAGCTGAGGTGGTTAAACAAAGGCTTTGCAGAGATAAGTGTGTTCTGCCTCTTGTTTGGACGGGCTGCACACCTTCTGGATGGCTCCCTTGGCATCCGCTTCTTCCCATTGGGATTTTGGAAGTGAGTGATTAGCAAGCTGCTGATGAGATCTAGTTATACCCAAAAAAGAAAGAGGGGACCAGGTATTCCCAAGTATTTTTCTCAGTGGTCATCTCAGTGACTCTGATGGTGTTACTCCTCATTTTTCACTGTAGTAATGGAGAACTTGAACTGGTACATTAGTTTTATGGTAGGATTTTAAAAAGCCAAAAAGCAGGCAAGTTCACAAACAAAAATGTCCCACCATCCTTAATCTTTATTGTGCTGATGATAAAATCAGTATTTGTTTTGCCTTTTCTGGAAGCTGTTTCCTGCGGGCTTCATCTGGTTTAGAATAATCTGCTGAATCCATGGTCGTGTTAAAGTCATTTATCACTGTCTCTTGGCGTTTTTATTAAACTTCTTTTAAGAACAAGAGGGTGATGTATTTACATTTTTAGGAAGAGCTGAAAGCAAGGAAATGCTGTGATATCCAAGCCAAAATTTTCAAATTGTATTAGATTTAAAATCACCATGTTTTCCACAATTGCTAATTTTTATTAAGTCCTTTGTGGCATGTTTGCATTCAAAGCATGACGTAGATGGGGGTTCTGCAAGGCACTTGGGCTCTCCAGGCCCAAGGAGAGGCAGCTCCAGCAGTGAGGGGTGGTGGGACCCTGCTCCGGCACTCGGCCCACAGCCCACAGCTTCTGCCTCTGTCCCCAAGCCTGCAGGGGTCTCTTCTGTTTTCATACCGCTACAGCTCAAAGTGTTGGAGTGATTTGAGAAATAATGATAAGGTCATGAAACGACTTGCAAAAAAGGATCCCTCGTTTTGGGACTTTTGCATGAATTATATGTGTATTACTCCATATTTTTATAAACTCTGTCAGTACGGATTCCTTTCTGTAGCGCTGAATTATTTTCACTGTCTTCTCTTTCCCTAGCAGACAACACAAGCTTTTCTTTGGCATTCTTCTTTATCTTCCCCTCCCCCACCCCCCAAAAAAGATGAAAGAAAAGCAGAAGGCTTTGATAGATTTATTGCCTGTAAATCTATGAAAGGTGCTACTAAAAATCTCAGGCTGAATGGCTGAGATACCAGTGAGGATCCAGTTAAGAACCATGTCTGATGTGGTCAGTAAAGTACTCTGCCTGTTTGATGGTTTTCCTAAAGCTCCAGCTCTCGGATTCGTGGGTTTTCTTGAGAACTTTTGCTCTGACATGCAGGAGAATGTAATTTCTGTTTTTCTTGTTTGAAGAGATAAGTCTGTCAACATGACTAAAGCAGAGTGTGCACTGAAAGCTGTGGAAATAAAGCAGCAAAAGAAAGAAATCCAGTTTTATCCATTAAAAAATTATTTATTTTTAGGCAAATTTTGGGGCTTTTTGACATTTGGTTTTCCCAATAATGAAATGTTCTCAAGTATCTTTGAGGCTGTTAAACAGTTCTACTAAGCTACTCCATAACATTTCACTGCCCTTCAATGTTTGCTCTGTATGATATGAAGTGTCTGTACTTTGGTTTTGGGGTTTTTTTCCCCTTTTCTCTGATTCTCCCATGTGGGCTGTACAGTTTGGTGACCTCTTGAATGAATATAAAGTGTGCTTTTGTCCTTGGATTTTTCTTTTGATTTTTTTTTTTGTTTGTTTTTTTACAAGGCACAGTTTTAAGAATTGAAATATTAGACATCTGGATTTATTAAAGTCATAGTGCTGGGTGAGGGGGAGCATTTTATTTTAAGAGCACTTCATTTTCACCTCTGGATAGCCAAGTTATCTTTGAAATGCCTCCAAGGAGCAGAGCATGTGCCTTTCTGCTACCGAGGCCAAGTCATCTGCCCATGTTTAAATGAGCCACCGTGAAGCTTCCATTTTCCAAGGTTTTTTTGAGAGTTGGTTTGTTGATAAAACCTACTGAGGGAGCTGCCTGTGTGGCATAGTGCTTCTCAAGTGCTTTCTAAATGTCACTGAAACAAGCTTCTGTGGCATCACTAGTTTTACAGAGGGATAAACAGGAGGGTGCATTGGTGTTTTTGGAGGCCAAGCAGGGTTGGGCTTGTGGATTAAGACCTCTGAGCTCTGGTTTTGTTGCAGGCACTGACACCTCTGCTCCTATTCAAGGCAGCAGATGTGAAGTAGTACACCTTAACTGTGTAAACTGAGAGGTCTAACCATACCCACTGGAGTCATGGAGGCCTGAGGAAAATGAATGCTCTAATATTAGTTAATTGCTTTGTAAATATATATTGAAAATAAGAGTTCTAAGTATCTTGGTAAATATTGTTTCCTTTATTACAGCAACGTATCTCATTTTATGGGAGTCATTTGCAGTAGCATTCAGTTTGTGGTGCTAAAGCAAACCCATCAATGTGCTTTACAGACTTCAGGGCTGGTTTGTGCTGGTGGCTCCCCTAAGCCGGAGGATGCTCACCCACACATGCAGCTGCACGAGCTGAAAACCGAGCCTGTTTCTGTGCCTGCCTGCAGCCACAGCCCGCAAACCACACGGCACCTACGGGTGTCACGTACGTCCCTTGGGGGGACAGAGCAGGTCGTTCTCCCAGGCCGGGGTGGCTGCAGAGCCCTCCTGCAGCAATGAGGAGCCAGCCCAGCTCCGGGCGGTGCTGGTTTCCCTGCTCTTGGGCTGGCAGTGCTGTGGCTGTGTCATCAGCCTCCATGCTGTTCCCTGGCCACCCTCACGGATTCCGGGCTGTAGGCTACAGCATGTGGAGATTTGGTCAGCAGCCAAAAACAACTAACGGAGGGAATTGAATAAAGAGCGGGTGTTGGCACAGGCACAGATGCACCAGTGGGGAGCTGTCGCTGGAACAGGATATCCACAGGCAGCTGGTTCACTGGTGTTTGTCACCAGCTGAATTCCAGCACAGCAGGCAGCTTGCCGGCCTATGGAAGTCACCTTCCACATCCAAAGCTCCCTGGTCTGTCCCGCTTAGTGGCAGCTTTTCCAGCGTGTCCCACATGGATCTGCATCCAATATCAGAGTATTAGCTGAACAATTTAGTTGTTAATAGTCCAGTGTCTTGCATCTGGACCGCAGGGTGGGACACTGTGGGGCTCTTACTTTGGGGGGAAGTGTGGTGGCTTACATGCTTACAGGGGTTTGTGTGGCTGAGATGATGAGCTACACAAGCTGGGCCTTGGCAGGGCCTGAAGGCTTCATGGTCAGTAGATGAACTGCCATTATCCAGCTGAGAGTCGACAAAAACGTGTTTCCACCCAGTCTAGATTCATGGAGTCATAGAATGGTTTGGGCTGGAAGGGACCTTTAAAGGCCCTCTAGTCATACCCCCTGCAATGAGCAGAGACATCTTCAACTCGATCAGAATCCTTAGAGCCCCATCCAATCTGACCCTAAATGTTTCCAGGGATGGGACATCCACCATCTCTCTGGGAAACCTGTGCCAGTGTTCTACCTCCCTCATTACAAAAGAATTTTATCCTTATATCTAACCTAAATCAACTCTCCCTGTCTCACCAGAGCCTTCTCTTTTGCAGGCTGTACAGCCCCCACTCTCTTGTCTGTTTTCTTAGGAGAAGTGTTCCAACCCTCTTACCACCTTTGTGACCTCCTCTAGACCTGTTTCTACAGGTCCAAGTCTTTTGTGTGCTGAGGATCCCAGAGCTGGATGCAGTATATCTCTATTAATGTATTTCTGGTCTTTGGCTAAGACATTGTCTTAGTTGTTGTCCTGAATGTTGCCTTCATCCAAAGAAGAGCTGCATGTTCTAGCTGTCCCCAGGATGCGTAATCAGTGTCTGTGGTAGTATTACATATTTTGAATCTCTCTCCTTGCTTGTTTCAGAGTGATTTCTTGGTCAATCTGCTTTTGAAGCACCTAAGTTAAGGCTTGCTGTACAGTTAAAATGAAGTGCAAACTGGTGTTTGCTTGAACGGAGCTGTCTTTATATGTTCCTGCCACACACCCCAGTAAGTTGCTGTTAACTCCTGAAAGGTAAGAGGATGGTAGATCACAGGAATGTTATCGCACACTCAGCTGTCAGTTCATTCCCCAAAAGCATGCAAAGTGGCTTAGTGTAAGGATTATTTACCATCATTTATGGTTTTATTGTTTTCCTTCTCTACTGCTGCTTGCATTAATCGTGTATGTCCTATCAGTAAACCACAGTTCACGAGCTCCTTATCTCAGTTGTCTACATCATATTGGTCTGTGCTGACTCTTGAGTTATGTGCCTAAGGACATTTTAATCATAACTTTATGGCACGTGAAAGCCGTTGCTTCATCGTGCTTATTTCCCATGATTCTGAAGTCATCACAAAAATATTTTACTCGTTTTCTTCTGAGATTTTCAAGCACTGTCTGTACCAGTCATATTTTACTTCACCCCTGTCATGATGTGCCCACCCCAGAATGTATTGTTTGTTTGTGAAGATCATGGTTATGCATTCTGAGAAATGAGTTCAGGACAGTTGGTGTCTACATCTGCATCTTGTTTCCCTATCTCAGAGTGTGCTGGGGAAGGCCATGCTGCTGGACTTGCCCTTTCTGAGTCAGATCCCTTCTGAAACATTTTTTAGCGCAAGAACTCCAGTAGTGGAATTTCCAGGTGGCAGCTTTGTAATCAATCCATAGCCAAAACCGAAGGACAGTTCCTCAGTTCCTCTTTCCAGCTCTCTCTGAAGAAGCAAAACTTGTCTCAGAATTTCCAGTTGTTCCCGTTGTGATCAGGGCAAAGTCAGGGTTTCTGGGGGATCCTTAAATGTGAACTGGTAGAATTTTTAATCTTTATGAGGTTCAATGTAGGGTAAAACCTGTATTCCCAGCGTTTGTAATTTTGAGAGCTGGTCTTGAAGGCTTTCAAACTGCCACATTGTCATGGCTTTTGCCATGATTGTTACACTCATTGCTTTACATCGCTTGAGTGGGAGGTTTTTTCCTGTCTGTTGACCGTGAAGTTTGTTCTGAATTCAAAGTTGCAAGTAGTGGCTGCTTTAAGTAGAGTGGAAGAGAACCCATGGTCCTAAGTCAGCGCAGGTGCTGTGTACACACAGTTGATTTCAGAAACCAAATAAAAATGTGTCAAATTCCATAGCTAAGCTTAGTGAACAAAGCATACCACCTGAGTGCTGAACAAAAATGAAACTGTCCGAGGAAGGAGCTTTAGATACGTGAAGTGAAAAAGTTTCACCAAGAGCAATTTCCATGTGGAAAAAGAAAAGATGCTCAACTTTTGTGTCAAAATTCCTCTGAATTAAATGCAGTCTTTCAGTTCTCATACTGAAGGCTTTGCCCACAGCAGCCATATTCATGGTGACCTGCATATTTTGGAATATTACCAGTAAAATACCATACCCTTCCACTGGCGGAACTGGGGAGGAGGGAGGTTGCTTCCATATCTGCCAGGGTTAGAAGCAACTTTCTTACACAATAAACCATTTTGAGTGTCCACTAAATCCATTGTTAGTCACTTAGAGACATGATTAACATGAAGAACTTGGACAGAAGAACTTTCTTTGTTTTTGTCTTTCTTTGTTATGCAAACCTCACATCAGAAAAGATGACCCATGTGCAACATATCTTTCACATGTTGCATCTGTGTAACTTGTATCTGTAATGGTGCAAGAGAAAATTATATTTTCCCGTTTAAAATGAACAGTTTAGCTTTGCCTGTGCATAGACTAGTTAGTAAATTTTTGTCTCTGAGTGCATTAAAACTTAAAGACCACAGCAGAGAGAGAAATTGATTTACTTAATATGGTATTTTCTTGATGAGTTGTGCTTTGGGCACTATGCTCAGAAGCTGTCAGATGCCTGTGTGGCAGCATCTTAGCACTGTACTGTGGCTTAGCCCTTGCTCAGAATGCTTTGAGGAGAAGAGTCAGATGCTATTGCCTGTTGACTTTTGAGGTGGAATGGAAGCACAGGTAAGCAGGGGACAAGGCATCTTAACTCGTTGTTGGCATGCTGTCAGTTGGATGCAGCAAGCACCCACCCAGAGGCGTGTATGTGGAGGTGGCCCTCCAAGCTTCTCTGCACAGCCCAGTCTAACTCCTATTCCAGCTCTTAGCAGCAAGAATTCACTTCCGTGGTTACATATTTCTGGGCGAATGAGCTCAAAGTAAGTGACAATTTTTCAACAGAGGGTACTCTCTGGGGAGTCTGGTGTATACAAATGCCTGCTTTAATTCTTTAATTTCACATTGTGTGTGCATATATATACATATATATATGTATATATATATATGAACTCAGTTTAAATCTCTTAATGAAGCTCATAGATCACTCTTGGCTTTGTGTAGCAGTCCCTGTGGCTAGGGTCAATGGTAGTGTGTTGTCCTCTCATGGCTGGAGACTACCAATCTGCAAATGATTTAAATTGCAGAGTTCTGCCTTTTCACTAGAATAGAATTAAAATAATTAATTACAAAATTATTTTATTTTCAAACTGGAAATTTAGTCTATTTTTGTTCCTTTTCCTTCTGACCTGCAGCTGAGGCAATGAAAATTTACTTGTAGGTCTTGTAGTGTTGTGCATTGCAATTAAATTTCATGGTGTGCTTTTGTGCTGCAAAACAGTAGTTCTCATTGAATCCATGTCTTTTCCAAATAAAATGAACTTCATAATTCTCTTGTAATTCCCTGTGCTTCCTATAATTGTTAGTATTAAGAAATCTAAACCAGGAGCATTTTGTTGTGTTTATCCATAGACAATGTGATTGGAATAGGAACAACTTTAGTTTAGGAGCTATAACCACCTGCATGATGCCACGAACACACATCTGTTTGCGGACTGTACCTCAGTGAAGGAAATGGAGTTTATTGTTACTGGTTTATTATTTGGGGGTCTTTCCTATCTAAACTTTTGACTTGAATCAATTTTGAAGATTTATATTCAATTTCTGTGTCCGTCATTGCATATAGTGCTACTTAAGTCAACCAATTAGTTATGTAATGCTGGCTGACTGAAACCCTGCCTGGAAGTTTCCAAACACCGTTTGGTTTCTTTCAGTGTGCTTAAAAGAGAAAAGGCTAAATAAATTCAGCAGATGTGATGTAGCTGGCGAGGCAGTTACAGCTACCTGCCGTATCATTATACGTCCCAGTTGCTTCTGATATGGTCCAGCAGTATTTAGCTTTTTCTAGGGCAGTCAGTTCCCCAAAAATGATTTAAAAATACTTCTTTTGCCATTTTTTTAGTGGTATTTTTTAATGTGCGTGTGGTTTTTTCTTTGTTGTTTTGTTTTTTACTGTTTCGTTTCAGCAGAGTTGTCTCAGCTGTTTCTAAAACCAAGGCTGTGGGGACAGAACTGCTCCGTGGTTTGTTCCTCAGTCTGGTTTTGGTGCTTGAGTATTTGGTGGAGCTGTGCTTGGAGGTGAAGCAGCTCCACAGGGCGGCCAAGGCACTGCTGAGGATTTGTCTCAGTCCCTGCAAGGGCACCAGTGGGAAGATGGGAGCCCACAGGGAATGGCATTTATTCAAAGCAGAGGATGGATAAGATGCGGTCACGTCAAAGTCATGCTGGAAACCACACTGAACCACAAAGATAAAATAGCGAGCGTGTTTATTCATTAACTACTGTCTGTTCAGTGCTCTGGAGAAGGCTCTGACATAAAAATGGTCATATTCCTGTAGTACAGGGGTTTTGGTGTTTGTTGGTCTGTGTTGATCTGTGAGTTTCTAGGTGAAACAGAGGAGAAGATTAATAATGCAAAGGGTAAAATCTCCAGATTATGCATAAATAAAAACTGTGCTTGACCTTTAGCCACTCTGAAAATAAATGTGCAGCCGTTTCTCTCTGGGAAAAGTAATAGAGGTCATAATTTTTAAAAAATGGATGAGATATTTTAGGAATAAAACTGTGTATCTTCATGTAAAATCCAGAATGTACAAATGCATACTCTGCATGGATTAAAAAGAACTATTAGATGTCTGTAAAATAAACTTAAAGTCTTTTTCAGATAAACTGGTAGCCATGTAATGAGCTCACGCACATGAACACAGTTAGTTTGTATTACAGCTGGGTAGGGAAGAGTGTGTCTATCAGCTCTATAAAACCTGAATTATTTGAAATGGATTCAGCCAGGCAATCTGGAGGGCAAGCAATCATAAACGTGTGCTAGCAGCGTAGTCTAACCTCTCTTCTTGTAAATTTTTTTCATTGTCTGTAATGATTTTACCATATATATATATGTATATAGGTTAACCTTCACTGGTCAGAACTGATCTATTGTTGTAGGTGGCTATATATCAAAGGCCTGAATGGTGAGATACGTGCTATTAACAGGCAATTTCTATTTAGTAAGCCAAGTGGAATTTTGGAAGAATGTAAAGGTTACTTTTAGAAAGGACTGTCATCTGGCTGGCATCCAGGGTTTCCAGTCAGTGGAAGTTTTAGGTGAGTATTTGGCTTTAAATACATGGCAAAACCCCATTGAAGCTCATGCTGAAGGTTTTTCCTTTACTGAGGGAGGACGGGCACCTTGGTCCTATGGGGGTCACAGCTATCAGTTCCTGAGCTCAGGTGTTTACGGGTGGGGGCATCTTACCTGCTGGGATACCCCAGGTGATGTCCCAAACCACAGAGAGACTGTGGGGCACGTCCTGCTGAGGGCTTGTAGGCATTTCAGGAGATTGCCATAATCCTGTACCGTAAACTTCGCGGGTAGGTGGTTTTTATCCTGCTGTGATAATCCGTTTGCTTAGTGCATCCGTAGCAGGGTGGGAGGGAGCATAGTAAATTCTTGGAGTGATGGGATACTGCCCTAAAGCCAGTAAAGCGCAGTTTGTGTTTCTAAACCATCTTATCATTCTTTACTTTCATTCAGCATGGGCTTTCATGGTGAGGGTGGAGTGGCTAATCTGATACTCATCTGTGCAGGCAGTTGAAAGAAAATCCTAATTACTTATCCTTTTCTGTGGGCTCCACACACTCCAGTTTACCAAAAACTTATTCCTTGGGGGTGGCTAACATCCTGACCGTAAGTCAGTGACAGTTCTGCCAGAGATGCCTGCATTTTCTTGCTGAAGCATGGCAACATGCAGCAGCAGTGCAGTTTTGTTCACATACCCAGAGGCTCAGGGGTTTCCCTGCAGCCCCTGCATGTCATGTGTTTTCAGGTTTGATGCCTTACCAACTGCAGACTTAACTAATTTATTTTATATCTATTTTATTAAAACACATTCCTAGTGCCTTCCCAGAAACCTTTGGGGACTGATGATTTAGTTGTTTGAATTGAAGGATGGTGATGATTTTAGCAGCTTTGTGATGCTACAGTAGCGTTGCCTGGGCCAGAGTCCAAGGTTTTGGCATTCATGAAAGGTGACTTACAAAGCAAAGGGCAAGCACCCAGCTCTGCAGGAAGGGGTGTCATTCTCCCATCAACCAGTCACCCCACCCTTGTATGGCCAGGTGTTTTCACCAGTTTGAATTGAAAACCATCCTTATTCCTTTTGTACGTATCAGGTTTGCATCAGCTTTTGCGTACATAACTGGCTCCCAAGGGCAAGTGGTTGCTCCATAGACCCCAGGTGCTTTATCCCACTCCCCTCAATCCCGTTTCTAGTTCCTTCCACCTGGGAAATGGGAAGGGTGCACTTGGTACCTACAATGGGAATGCCCTGTGCTCAGTCTCAGCACCGTGTGTCTGATCTGCTGTGTATTATTCATGGAGTTCTGTATAAGCTGATGGTGTTCCAAAGTGAAAGGAGGGATTTTTTGCAAACAACTCCTTCTCCTGTAAAAAGCGTACTAATCTTTGCAAATATTGAAGCAAATGGAGGAGGTGTTTTTTAGGGTTTTCAAAATATTCTTGCTAAGTACATTGTAGAGTATTAGCGCAACTGCTCAGAAATGGAAGCACATGGGTGTTTTTGAAATTGATATACACATCAATGTATATTGATGTCAGGTATGCCTGACCCTTGAAGGCATCTGATGCATGGTGCCTGTGCCAAAAGAATGGTGGCACACAGAGAAAGCAACAGAAAATATGCTCTTTTGGATCAAGCATTTTGTGCTGCTTTACTAGAACAGTAGCTGCAGTACCCAGAACATGAGCCTGTTTGGATTGTAGGTCTTGCAAAAATGGAAGATTATGTACTTGTGTGGGGTTACTCATTTCCAGTTTGATACTCAGTCTCTCTTCTCAAGAGGCCCAACCCAGCATTACTGCAAGAAGCTCACTGCTCATACATCATAGTGCCTGAAGAGCTGCTGGTGCCTAGGGTCAAACACTGGGGGAGATTGGGCTGGGTCAGGAGAGGTGCCATATCGGCAGTGTGGGGCTATTGGGCCGTGCCCACATCACGGTTTTGAAGGGGAGGGCTTCAGTCTGGGCTGGGCATTTCAGGGGGCCGACGGTAATGAATGAAGGAAATTACAGGCTCTGGGAAAGCGCATTACAAGCTATGAATCACTGAATCCGCTCTCGTTCCACTGTTATCAGCTGTCAGGTCTTTTTCTGTAAAATAAAACCCATTAACGCATTCTTAGTCATATTTGGTGACTCAAAGGCTTAGACCTTCTTTGAACTCTCAGTCTAAGAGGAACTTTTGTTTGTTTTTAGCCAAACCCATTTTTGCATGAGTTAGTACTCCTGTGCGTGCCCAGAGTCACATTTCTACCAGTGCATGTCCTTTCCTCCTTGAGTATGTGTCTTACATCTTGCTGCAAGAGGCACTTTCATGGTTACTCTGTGTGCCATCAAATCTGCATTTCTCCGAGCTTTCTCACTTGCTGGTACTGCCCACACATTCATTGTGATCTTTTCTTCCATCCAACCTCTCAGCTCCTTGTTGGGTCACCACACTGAGGGCTGCATGTAGTATATTTATTTGCATGTAGCAGAGAAGGAATATGATGCTAGCATTTTAATACATATATATATAT
>VYXC01000802.1:708694-735291 GCA_013397175.1 Platysteira castanea
TTTTTTTTTTTTAATCTGGGTGCCTCCTATCGAAGGGTGAGACAAAACCTTTTCCCACACATTGCTAGTTCCAGGGCAGCATAGCTTAGATCAGGGGAATCTCAAGCTGATGGGTGCTCAACAATGAAATTAATTCACTATGTCAGCTCTAACATCTCCCTGCCAAAAAAATCACAACTTTCACTGAAACTTTTGTGGTCACTGTGACAGTGGAACAGCGTGACTGAGCAGAGTGTGCTGTCGTGCAATTTTCCTGTTGTGAAGTTGATAAAATGCCCCTTTGTGGCCAACAGGGAGAGAGCAGTGGTGAAAATCACGGGAAGGTGAAGGCACAGAGTGCACATCAGTGCCTTCACTGGGGGACGGGACTGGGATAAAGCTGTGGCACCAGCTGCCTCTCACTGTGCTGTCAGCGCACGCGTTGGCTGTCCAGCCCATGAGTGCACGCTGGAAAGCAGCATCTTCGGCAGTACCAAAAGGACCACTTTAGGAAGCTGGGGAAAGACTTTGGAGATAAGCATGAGGAGATGGATCTCCATTTCTTCCCTTGTGGACTGGCTTGCACCATGTTCACTGCTTTTGTAGTTTGTTTTTGTGGTGGTTTTGAGAATTTTGAAGTTTAGCAATTCATTTTGGCAAGACTTAAGATTTTCTTTCTTGATATCCTAATAAAAATAAATGTAAAGCTGTAGTTGGTGATTTAGGAGCTCAGTTTTTATGTTTAGGGGGATTTAATTTTCCGATTCTTCTTTGTTTTGTAATATATAGCCTGAACAATCAAATCCTTCCCACGTTCCACTTGGTTGTGCACCACTTAACTTCTTGGTGCTAGCAGAATATATCCTAATTTAGTTGAATTGTTGTTACTTGTATGCCATTTTAAGCAGCAGTGATTGCCACTCATTATCATTAGGCGAAAACTATTGCCTTTAGAAGGATCCTAATAAGGAGGACATCCCAGTTAAGTAGAATGTGCTGTGCTAAGACACTTCGTCACAAGAAAAGATGTCACAGTCGTGTTTTGTAATATAATTCTATTACCTTGTCTTCCTGTAGCATCTGCTCTGGTATCTCACAGAGCTGCTCTCTGCTGTGGATGATTTAGTTAGGCTCTCAGTTCTGTGATTTTTAAGTATTATTCATTTGCTCTTCTCCTGGTTTTTCCAGGAGAGAAAGGGTGACCTCCTGTAGTTAAAACACATAACTAGAGGCCTTCTGGTCTTTTCCTTGTTTTCTCTGACATTCCTTATTTCACCTTGAATCAGTTACTAAACTCTCCTCTGCTTTACTTTCACTTTCTCTATGTATTAGACACGAATACTACCTTACCTGCGTAATGCCAGTGTCTTGAGGTGTAGTACAGAGCTTTTTAATGCCTTTTCATGTCTTTGGGTACTGGGTGTTTAAGACACACCAAGTAATGTCCCGTTAGTGTTTTGATTCCCGTGCCTGCTCCACCCTTCCTTGTTTGGGCTGCTCTGCCTACTGTAAGACTCCAATTCTGGAAACTTGATCTCACCACCTAGCTTTCCCAAGTGCTTTGCATTTTCCCCATGCAAAGCCACTCCCTATTATTTAACTGGGTTGGAATGTGTGGAAAGAAGACACTTTGCTCTTCTCGCCTTGAATGGTTTCCAGGTCGTCCGTTAGCTGAAAGCAGTGGCTGATATGATTAGCTTTGAAGTTTTCCCTGTGGTCTCATTTCTGTAAGGAGAATGTTTTCCATCTGCCTTGCCCATCAGGTGGACAGGCTGAGCCTGGGAGTGATGGCACAGGTTGTTTCAAACAGTGGAGACCGTAGGGTTTCTTTCCAGGTGTGAGCTTTGACTGTAGCAGTTTGTGTCACTTCACGTTCACCAGCTCTTGTGCTCTGGTGTTGGGATGCTGAGCTCAGGGTGCTGTTGATCCCATATCATCCCTCAAAATCTGCTGAGCACCTGGATGGCATCCTTCTCGTGTACTCATGGTTGCCACCACTGCCGAGTGTGGGGCTGGGAGAGTTTTTCTGCATGTTGGAATATCAACCACGTGGGGTTTGCACCTAGTCAGGTGTTTTGCTGTTCCAAAGGCAGCTGGCAATACTTTTGACCCTTTCATTTTTTCCCATAGACCTTTATATTGTAGATCTCAAGAATGCTCTCTGATGCTGGAAAGTATTTTAGTACATGAGCTTGTGGAAGAAAAGAGTTTGGTTTTTTTTCATTGGATGTTTTGTTAGCTCTTGAACTTCACGTGGTTATTTATGAGAGTGGGAGACTGGACTCAAAGACTTTCTAGTCTTGTGTTTCCATGTATTAAAATTTAAAAATTGTGATTAATGAGGCTATTTCCTACTCCTAAGGTAGTGCTTCTGAGTGAGCTTGGCGTTTACTTGAGCAATGTAATATGCAACACCACGTACTGGGGACAGCTCAGGGTAAACTACCATTTTCAGGCTCATTTTATGTAGCAATTTGCCTTATATCTACCCTGCACGCTTAAATTCTATAAACTCTTAGTAGGATCCAGCTATTCCTAGCAGTGGGAGTATAAACTCTTTTCCAGATATATACATTTGCTTAAGATGTAATAGATAAATAAAGAGGGAGGTCAAAGATTATTTGAATTACTTTCTCTTGAAAGTAGGAGCACTTAAAGAAAAATAACGAGAGAGCAGCAAAGCATTCATGCTTCTATTCAGACTCTATATTGATATAAAGAAGTCTGGCACTTTTTCCAAAGGAATGAATGGTGAAATGTAAAAAAAGTATTTTACGGTGTTTACAGCACTCATATTTTTAGTGAAAGCAAACACATTTGTGTTAGGTTTCTGCTAGATTCCTCACCTGTGGATCAGTTTGAATCACATTGTCCAGTGGTCATTTTTATTAACTTAATGTCATTGGAAATTTGTTTTGTTTAGAGCGTGGGATTTGAATATTAAGGAAGAGGGAGGAGGCAAAGAATTTGAAATGTGAATGGGTATTGCAGATCCATGAATATAAGCAATATATTCCATGATCCATGAATATAAACTTCATACTTGTCTTGTTCTATCACTATATATGCATATATATATACAGGAAAATATATATAAATTCAGCAGTAGTTGAGGTATGGGCATGAGGTGTGAGCATGGGTACCACAGGTGCCACCACTTCAGGAATCAAGTGTTTGGCAAGAACTGGTGTATAAGTGCAGGTATCTGTCTAAATTGAGAAGCAGTGAAGAAAGCTTAGGTTTAAAAAAAAAAAAAAATTAAATGATTCCTCTGTAGGAAATTTGGGTACAAACCCTCTATTTCTCCTGCCCTGAAAAGCTCTAAGAGGTCACACAATGGCTGCTGTGTCTTGTGTTGGAGTTGCTCTTGACTCGCAGGTCCTTCAGGCTGTTTTGCTGGGGAGGCAGTGAGGAGCTCTGCTGGGACTGCTGCTGGGCGCTGAGTTTGGGATATTTGTGTGATGCACACGCACTTGTCATGCTGCAAGGACAGCGTCGGTCAGCTCTGTGGCAAGCTCTGAAAGAAGCATGCAGGAAAGCGTGCATTTTTGTGCCAAAATCTGCTTTGCAGTGCAGGGTGGCAGATCAGCTAAGCCCAAGAGGTGGGAATGTGCACAGGAAAACTGGAAGAGTTACCAGGTACCCCGGTCTCTGGATGAGTTTGTATGAGGGTTTAAAATAACTGGTCCTTTAATAAGTTTGGGCACTTTCACTTAGTAATTTTGTGCAATACTTCTTTGGGTTGGGATTTTGAAGTCCTTAGGGACTGAGCTGTGGCTTGTGCTTTAGCTGAGCCCAGAAGGCATGAAAATGTGAAATGTATGAATTGTACATCAGATTTTCTCTTATGCTGTTGCTTTTTCTCTGGAGGGTTGGGGGTGGGGGGCGCATTAGGAGCTTATCACTGTGATATTTTTTTGGCATCCTGCTGATTTTGGAATGTGTGCATTTCTCTTCAGTCTCTTACCTATAGATTACAGGATACTCTGAGGCCAAGGGTGAAGTGAATAGAGCAGTGTTGGGTATGGCCCGTTCGGGATATGTCCATGCAAGCAAGTCCTAGGCAAATCCATGCCCCAAGGAGGGTACAGAGACAAGGGGAAGCACCAAAAGAGGTGACAAAATCCAAATACACTGGAGTGCTTTGGTTGTCCTGCCTTGCCCCGGGAGTTCACAGCAGTTGGTGTGTGGCTGCTGCACACTGCGGGGTGGCACAGAGCAGACAGGGATGTACCAAGGGAGTCTGGCCCGGGATTCATCGGGCAACAGCTGGCTGATTCCACTCCAGTGATTCGGAGGGAAGAAGAGGGATAAAATAATGGGCAAAGAAGCGCACAGGGTTGAGTAACCATGCAGAAAGGAAGGACATTTAACAGTGCCAGTTGAGAGAAAAGACAGGTACCACTGTTCATTTCTGAAGATAACTGCACAGAAATCTTCGGTGTGGAATGACAGATCAAATTGGCGGTGACAGCCAGAAAAGGAAGGAGGGGGAAGGTCCTGGTTTTCAGGCCTCTGGAAACTTGAGGTCGTCACCTGTTTCTCAAGTTCAGCACAATGAGGCTGAAAAAGCAAGTAAATAATAATACCAATTGGCAGAGAATAAAAATAAAGGAGTTGAACTGGAGCCAAACCAGTGAAAGATGATGGTGGCTTTTTAGATGTTTCTATCTATAAAAAAGATATTTATAATCACAAAGTGTTTATCTTTTCCCCCTCCTCTTCAATTTGGTGTGCTCTCTTTTTCCCTGCTGTAGCCTTTCATCAGAAAAGTTGAGCTTTACATCAAACAAAGATAAAAAGAGAGTGGGTTTTTCTTCTAAAGAGGATTTTATTTGATTTAATGTTTTGGGGGGGAAATGGTTGAAGCTAGAAGATTGGCTGAGTTGCATGCCCAAGCCATAAAATTCCTTTTCTCCATTCTTGTGAACACCAGATTTGGTCCAGCAAAATTATGAGTTACAAACAAATCTTCCATCACCCCATTGGTCGCTCGCTGTGGTCAATTATAGTTTTGAAGCTGATACAAGAATCAGATGTTTGGCTATTGTGTGTCTTTGCTAATCTCCAACCCAAGTGTAACCCTTTGGCATGACACATCCTATAATTTGTTAAGTTTTCTAACAATGGTGCATTTTGCATTTCATTTGTTCTTTTCTCTCCAAGAACCTAAGAATATTCTCCCATCACTAAAGACCAGAGTAATTAATCATCATGGCTGTTTGTAAGGAAAAGGCCTGGCTCTGGGAACAGTCATAGGCAAAATAGAAAATAAAATGTCTATATCCACTGCATAAATCACTTGGAGAAATATCTTCTATGCATAATTATATTTAAAACCATTTGAATTTTATTCGTAAAGTTATATTTAAACAGAATTTTTTTCTCCAGACTTAAGATGTGTTTTCGCAGAAAAAATATCGAGTTCATCTTTTAAAGATGCCACCATAAAGCTGTTTGTGCTCTATTTCTTGTTTTTAGAAATCTCTTTCAATATCAGATCATTTTTACATCTGATTTCTGCAGGGAAGACTCTTCCAATTTTGTCTTAATTTCTATCCATTAAAATTATAAAGAAGAATCTAAAAAAAATGAGAGAGAGTACTTACTAAAATATGTGGGCAAGCCTGCATTTTAAATGCAGGTGTTGTACTTTCTGAGCTCTGTACATCCACAGAATACAAATGTTGATCAGTGCACCAAGTGTTTATGAGAGTCAGCCACTGAGCGATGGCAGGAGAATTTGAAGAGCTTGTTTGATAAGCTGTTGTTGCTTTTCATTCCTTACCTCTCAGCTTTGAATTCTTCCCTCCCCGGTGCTGTGTCAGGTGTCCTGCCCTTTCTCTCCAGGACACTTCCTGGTGAGTTGTGTTACTCTCTCATGACCTTCTACACGTTCATGGGGTTGTTACAAGCCTGGGATCAGACCCAGGGCTGGGAATTACATCTGTTCCTGCTCCTCTGTCTCCAAGATCTGAACAGGCTATTGGGGGTTTTGTTCTGGTGCCGCTGCTGTGTGCAGAGGATGATCCTAGCTTAGGCTGCTGTCTCATGGCCATGGTGAACAAGACCTTGGTTTTCCCAGTACATACCCCTGCTCTTGTCTTTGGGATGGGCTCATTGAACCCGTGTCAGCTCTCTCCTCCCAGGATGGATGTTTTTAGGTCTGTGCTACAAATATAACTTGGGGACTGAATTGGTTGCCGGCAAGAGATGGATGTGGGGAGGGGAATCCAAGGCAGTTTGGTGAAGCTAACAAGATGTCTGAGAAGCATCTCCTTTCAGGTGCATTTCCTGGTCTTGCAGTGCTCCAAAGCAGTTGAGTTGCCTGCAGTGCTCTAAAGCAGTTGACAGTTCTGTCAATCTATTGACAGAATTATTGGTTGGTAGGGTTAGATGTCATATGTTTACTGAGCTGGGAAACTAAGCAAGTTCTTCCCTTGAATAAAAACAATAAATATATACCTCGTCCTTAATGCGTTTTGCCAACTCTGCTTGGCCTATAAGGGCAGGACCTACTCTCTGTATGTAAAATAAGGAGTAGTAAAAACTAATGGAAAAAAGACATTTCCTACTCTGGCTTCTTTTCAAAGGTCATATTTGGAGATAAGATGAAATTTAATCATCGTGAAGAGGTACAACTCCACTGCCTCCAGTGGCTCTCCACCTGTGTATGTCCCAGAGAGGCTGGAAGGTGGTGCTGTGAAAAACATAGCCACAGCTGACTGTCCCTGGAGCCTGTGAAGGGAGGAGAGCTTGCTCCCCAAGCTGGACCAATGCAGCTGTTGCCTAAGGGTGATAATACAGTGTTTGCTTTTGTAAATAAGTTCTGATTTTTAGCATGACAGTGATTTTGGTGAATAAATATATGCCCTCCATCTATTCCTGAGGGTTTACGTGTAATGGCAGAAAGTGACTTTTGTGCCTGAATGAATGTGTATGTTAATCATTTTATGTCAGTAGCTTTACTTTTGCCCTGCACCATAAAAATTCACTGCTCTAAGGGCTTCCTGCATAATGGGCTTTTGAAGCCCTAGCAGTTCAGTTGCTGGGAGCTGTATTTACAAAAGAAATTCAATCAGCCATCAATGACACTTACAGCATCTTGATGCTGTCCCTTGTTTTGGCAATTGACAGTGAAATCCCCTTACAGGAAAATTCTGTAAATGTGTTGTCTCTCTCATATATAATTTTAAAGCCAGTCTGTAGGAGTTTTGAGATATCCTTAGATATCATTTGCTAATAATTTTGTATAGGTTTGGAGTAGTTTCTTGAACTCCTCCTTGAGCAATCCTCCTAGGTTTTTCGGTAAGATTTATCCCGAGGTGACATCGTAATCAGCTTGAAGATATTCAGAAGGGCTAACAAGGGCCACTTCTGCATGAGTTATCTGTGACATTGTGGTACAGATGTTGATTGTCTTTGAGCTCTGCACACACAGGCTGTGTCTTGGAATGTCCCCAAAAGGATGTGGTGGTGGCAGCGAAGTTACCATACTGGCTGTAATTACACTGAACTTCTCCTTTCTTTTTATCCACTGTAGGTGTTCTCTGCCTGCCGGACAGCTTGAACCTTCACAAGGACCAGCAAAGGTCAAACAAGCCTGGGGAGGTGCAGATGTTCAGCCAGTCAGAGCTAAGGACCATCGAGCAGTCTCTACTTGCCACACGCGTGGGGAGCATTGCTGAACTCAGTAAGTACAAGGCTGTTGAGAATGGTTGGATTTCTTTCCTCAAAGTAAAGCAAAGCCAAGTGCATTGCCTGGTTCTGCTGAGATGAGGGGGCTGTGTAATGTTGAAGGAGATGTTGGGCAGATCTAGCTGTGTTCGTGCTCCATTGTTAGTTCAGAAGCTGAAGCTATAGGAGGAAAGAAGGGTTGTGTGGACTCGTAGCAATGCCTACGGCTTGTTTGCATACATTACTCTCAGTTTTAAAGGTGAAAGATACTTTATTTCATCTTCCCTATGGTATATTTGAGAGTATCTCTCAGCCTGGCCAGACTTGCAAATGTCTGGTGTCCTGTCTCCTTTCAGCGTCATGACTTTTATGATGGGCAGGCAGAAAGCTGAAGGCTGCAATAAGTAAAGGAAATACTGTCACGCATTTAAGGCAGAGCTGCTTCCACCTCTCTTAGAAAAGATCCTTTACCTGCCTTTCCTTCTCCAGCCCTACAACTCAAACCTGCACCAGAGGAGTTAACTCCTGGAAGATAAATAATTTGCTATTAATCAAAGCACTTTTTGAGAAATATGGGAATCTCTGATATTTGTCAAAATCTGAAAACTTTGTGTTTGGCACAAATAAATGGTAGGAAGCAAAGGCCATATGCATCCTTATGTGACATGGAGATAAAGTTAGCAGAAGCGCTTTATTTAAACTTCTTTTTTCTTAAGAGAGAAGCATTCCAATCACATGTTTGTGGTCTAGTTAGATACAGGAAGCTATGTGTGGGAAAACAGAATCATTCAGACAAAAAAGTGGGTTTTTTTCTGAGGTTTGTGAGAAATTCTGTCGAGTATTCTTTTCCTGAGGTCAGTTACGAAATTTTGGGGAGAAATTAAAAATACTCAAATCCATGAAGATATAGGCTACCCGACCTACTGCTGTTCTTATTACTGAATTGTGTGTTGCCAGCATCATAAAGAACATGTATAGGGATCTCTTGTTCATTTTTTGGCACTTTCTGTAACAACGGGAGTCTCCTCCGTCATATCATCATGGTTCAGTTTCCTCCTGTTCATGAGCCGTGTGGATGCACCATGGATGTTTGTCTACAAGACACAAGATGAATTTCTGTTTTCAGCTTGCTAATTTTAATTTGCTCTGGTGCAGCATCAACAAGCCAGGAGCCTTAGTGTGAAGTGTTGCTGCATCTCTGGAATCAGGTGTTCAGTGTTATTCAAATTAAGTAATTTATGCTCATTTATTTCACGCACATGAAACACACAACAGTACTGTCTGTGTGCCAACTAAATTATGCATGATACAGCTCTCTTTCTTACACTTCATATGGTGGGGATTTAATAAGTAAGTAATTTTTCGTTATTTCAGGGTGGGTGAGTTTTTAATTCTGGATTTTTCTTGGACCTTTGTACTCAGCCCAAACAGATGGAGTCCTTAGATGGAGCACTTCATTCCCATTTAACAGTTTGAACTCTACCACCCCTTAGATTCAAATGCTTGGTTGGTGGGGTTTGCTTTCTGTACATCTGTTGACTGCAAACACAGGCAAAACACTCTTCAGGGTGGCCAGTTGGAGGAACAGAGCACGTCAGTTGAATGCAGCTGTCAGAGAGGCTGGCACATCCAGCAGCCTGGTAGCCCTCCAAAAAGCCCTGTGGCCAACTCGAGGGATCCTCCCTGGCTGCTGCAAGCAGATGCATGTCAGGGAAGCAGCAGTGGGAGGAGCAGTAACTGGCAAAGCTTGCAAGGCTTGATATGCTCAGTTAGGTAGAAATCGGTTCTGTGGAGCAGTGACGGAGCAGGGTTCAAAACCGAGCTGTGAAACGTGCAGGGAGTTGCAGCATGTTGCAAAAACCTCTGAGTTTGGAGGAAAAATCATTAAATGGGAGGAAAATGGAGCAGTGAGGGAACACAAGTAGGTTTGCTCTTTGTTCAGTGCTTGTGTGTCTGTCTCTGGCATCAGCAGTGGCTGTGAGCCATAGGTTACAGCAAAACCTCTACCATGGAGGGTGGGTGGGGAACTGCAGCGTTGGGCAGGAATGCAGAGCAGTGGGGAGAAGGTGGGGGGAACACCTGGGGATCATAAAGGCATGAAGGCAGAAGGCAAAGGAGGATTTGTTGTTGCCCTGGTGGTGTGAGGGGGATGAACATTGTGGAGAAGAAAGAGGATATGGCAAGCATTGCCATGGAGAAAGTGAGATATGAGGGAAGGATTAGATAGGGAAAAGCGCCTACTTTTGTGGGGGTGAATAAAGGTGATGAGGGAGACTCTCTGGATAGGAGGGAATTAAGAGGATAGCACTTGAGAAGAGGATCGTGGGGAGGAGGAGATGGCAACCAGAAGTGGATGGTGAGGGCAGAAGCTTGACCTGTGGACCAGAAGAATGCGCAGTCCCCAGACAGGTGTCTGCACTGTCCCACCAGCTTGCAATATCCCAGGAGCCAAGATTTCATTTCTGTTCTCTTTGAAAGAGCACAAGAAACAAAGGCAAAGACTGATCTTGCAATAAAGCAATTTAATTTTATCTCAGGAAAAAAAAATATTTAAAAAAGCAATTGTAATTGAATGAGATTTCCTATAGTTTATTGACATGAATAATTAAAGTATTGTAAGTACGCAGAATAACTGGAATTAACAAGTGTCTGTGTGCAGAGGAAAGGCTTCCCCTGCTCTCAGTTCTACCTGGTGTCCTTGCATGGAGCAGTGTGACCAGCTGCTGAGCTGCTGGAAGCTTTGAGACCAGGGAATCAAATCTGTCCCTTGGAAGACAACAGCTTGTAAATGAGACCTGTGTTCTGCCCAGCACCTGTATTTCAGCTCATGTCTTCTTAATTTCTTTAGTCTGTCCTAGGTGAAGAAGAGATTCACAAGGTGAAAAGCCTTGTACCATGTAATACCTTCACCTTGGCCCACCCATGATGGCCCTTGTGTGTCTGCACCCTTTGCTTTTTCATGTGTTCTGTCTGTGCATTAGAAAAGACCATTTGGGTAAGCTGCATCTCCCTGGGTGTGACAGAAGGCAGGAGCAAATTGGGGAAAGGTGGGATGGCAGGCATGACCAGAGGGGGAGGGCAGCACCATCTGGTGATGCTGCCATTGAGGAGTCCTTCTGGTCAGGCAGGTGCAGCTGGACTCAGGGATGCTGCTGTGGTCCTGCCAAATCCTGCTTGCCTGGTGCTTCTGCTCTCATCTCCAGGCTTAGCAGGCGCAGGCTCTGGGCCTCTCTGGGACACCACCTTGCTGACAGTGACCAGGTGAGGCAGTGCCACTGGCCCAGGGGTGCCCTCCAGAAACTAGGAAGAAGAGATGATGTTGCTGACTTAGAAGAAAAAAAAATCAAAGAGAGGTTTCGTCTCCAGGACTTAAGAGGAGAATGTAAATAGACACCTAATTCTGCACTACAATTACAGCAGTAATGCGTGATTCCAAGGCAAAGGCTTAAAAAATTAATGTGAAACCTTATTCATTAAAATATAATGAACATGGCAGAAAGTTAAGGAACAACAATAAATCTGGCCTATGTTATATTGGCATTTAGTATTCAGGAGTTGTAATTGCCTACTACAGTGAGTTTTAAAATAATGTAATTTCATTTGAAATGCTTATTATATAGAGAACATTGGGATGAACTGAAGCACAGCAAAAATAATAGGATTTTAAACAGTAGCCTGACAGTATTTCACTGTTGAGTCTTAGAGAAAATATTTCACAAAACTTTTTTTTTTTCAATTTTTTCCTCAATTTTTTTTCCTTGAAGTTTCCTGTATTTCTAGACCTAGAGGAGAAGGGGAATAGATCTGTTTGGGTTTTTGCCAGAAAGTTTTTGGGATTTCCCTAGATTTCTAGTTCTTCTCTTTCGTTTCTCCCCATTTCAGATGGGAAAAAATAAGAGACAGAATAGAAAAAGACAGGAACATTAGGGAGAGCTTTGGCTGTGGAGAGATCCCATGATACTGCATTTTGACCTTTGACTATTTTTCCTAACTTCTTTATATGCATGTTTGCAATCCACAAACATTTATGTTATATTTGACTGCATAATGCTCCAAGACACCTATTCATCATCCATCTAAAAATACCACTGCTGGCTTGCAGACCAAATACAGAAGGAATGAGGCTCGTAACTGAAGGTCGGTGCTGTTTTTCTGGGTGAAGGAGGACTCTCTTTCACTTGCGTGTGCATGTAGGTGGTGAGAAGGCAGAGCAGAGCCTTAAGGTGATCTGGGCACCAATCCTGGCACCAAGAAATGCTTGTCCCTCACTGCCTTGGGGTAAAGACTGTAAGGTGTTAGTGTCTGACCTGGGACAACCACCGCATGCTGAGGTGTGTTCATAGGGCTCTAGAAGGCTGTGTCTCAAGCAGCACAGGGAGATAAACCATGGCTTAGGATGTCATCCAAAGCGTGTCTTAGTGTACATCTGCAGACTGGAGCAAAAAACTGTTTGGGGCTTGTTTTGGGTGCAAATATGCCCGGTCTCCTATGGCTTTCCTGGGTGAGAAGTTTGCCACCCAGACTTGTGCAAACCGCAGTGACTGGTGGTGGTATCACTCTGAGTGTTAACCACAATGAATAATCACTTTTATTTTAAACTGTGATAATCTGAAGATGTGACTTAAAACTGCTGATATCAGAGGTTTTCTGCTTTTGAATGGTGTTTAACATAGAGCAGGACCCAGATGTGATGTTCAAGCTGGTATTTCCTCCCTGTCACTGCTCAGGTCTCAGCAAGGTTTTCCTTTTTGCCGCTGGAAAAATGCCACCTTCGTCTCCTTTTTATTACACATCATCCTCTCTTTGCATCCACAGTGCTGAGTGTATGTATTTCCAAAATAAAAGCCTCCCAGTGGATCTTGGCACCCTTTTAGGAATGAAAGGAAGGGTTACTGCTCAAGTGTAAGTAGGAATGTGATTGCACATACTGATACTGTTTTTCATTTCTCCTCGCAGCCCCAGCTGAGGAGATGATGAAAGTCGGCATCCCCTCCCTTGCCTTTTCATCTAGTCTCAATCCTCTGCAGCCAACAGGAAGGAGCACTGCAGGAGCTGTACAAATTGATTCATGTGCTCTAAATAAGAGGTTAAGCCTAGGCTCAGAAGCAAATGCCAGGGTAAAGGTGCTTGCTGGAAGGGTGGCATCTGAAGGAGTGTTGTCATAAGTGCCCTGCGAATTTACTGCCAGTACAAAAGCCCTGCTTGTCAGATGCATTTCTCAGACTAAGCAGCACTGTAGAGTAAGACCAGGCTTATAGGTCTTACAGAGTAAGACCCTGTGAACAGTTTGGTTCATGGAGCACAGTGCTGAGCTAAGCAGAGGTACTAGCCAAAACCTGCAATTCAGATGGTAGTGCTCCCTTCAGCATGGGGTTTGGCTGTGGACTGACAGCCTATGTGTCACCTCTCCAGATACGGTGATGCTTTCCCCAGTTTTCAAGGGCCCTCCATTGGGTTATGGCACAAGATCTCTAGGTCCTCGCTCACCCGCTTTCTGGGTGTCTAGTTTGCAGTTCCTCCTTGTTGATATCCACACATCATCCAGTCTATGTGTCAAAGTTAGAAGTTGTTGAGCTGCTCCTCAACAGAGAAGGCCCCCCAGCAGAGAACAGAAGACAGATGAATGCAGTGCTTAAATGCTAGGTGTTTTCTTGACTCTGCTAAGGGCTGCCTGGTTGCAGGCTTCCCTAGCTGCTACCCTGTTCTCCTTGCTGCCCTCTCTGAGTGTTGGACCACAGCCTCCCTTCGCTGTCTGCATCTGTGCACAGGAAGGGTTGTGGGTTACATAATAGTCCCAAATATTTTGGGACTATTAAGTGTGCTTTTCTTCTCTTCCCCCTGAGATGCCCACTATCATAAGCCGTAAAACAATACGTTTATTTATCAGTTGAGATGAAGCATGAGGGAGGATAATTTGAAAATACCAGTTTACACCCTACTCAGGCTTTATCTTCCCTTTGACTGCCCTGGAGACCAAGAGGGTGGATTTCTGTCTTGGATAACAGGGGCAGCTTGTCTTGTTGCTTGTCTGTGTCCTCAGTGCTCCTTTGGGGGCTCCCTGGCTGCCTCCATGGCTGAGACTCAGCCACCTTTGCCTTTCTCGGGGACAAGCCCAGGGTGGTTTTGTTCCTCCAGGGCTTCTACCTCCTGTGTTTAAGCCCACTCAGGTTTGATGCTTAGAGGCAAAAAGCATTGCCATGGTGGGTGGGGAGTGCTGGAGCTCCAACCTTCCACCAGCCTTCCACGATATAGCATTGTGAACTCACCCAGAACTCCCCGTGTACACCACATTTGAGGTACAGACTCCTGTTGCCTCTGAACCCTGGAATCACAACACACTCAGGATTCAAATGGCACTTTCCTTTCCTTGCAGTCCTGTTTGCCCCTGCTGTGCAGAGCACGGGCAATTGGTCAGGTCAGAGTGAGCACTCCTAGCTGGCCTGCTCAGCCATGAGCACTCTTAAGTTCTGTTTGAGGACGTGGGTCTATGTCAGGCCAAAGAAAATCCAAGAATGGTGGTCCATAAGGCAGTGGTGTTCCGCAGAGGCAAGGCTCTGCATTAGGTTGGCACATGAATAGCTCATCCGAGTCAAAGCTTGTTTTGTTTGAAGTTGACGTGGCTTAAGGGGAATCAGACACAAACATCACGCTTGCCACGTTGGATTGGAGATTCTAAATGTGTAAGTGTTGTTATAATAGGTATGTGAACTTAAGAGGGTTTAATTATTATTGTGGCTTTTTTATGGGATATATCCAATCCCTAATTTATCAGTCTTCAAAGGCTTTGCAAACACTAAATTGCATGTAAACACTTACTCTCTAATATAAATAGAAGCTTTTTGTGATGGTGGGGTAAGTGAAGATAAAAAGATTAAATGATCTGTGGGAGGCCACAGGGAAGCCACTGCCAGGAAATGGGCTGCTTGCATCCTGGTCCTGTCTTCTCAATTCTGAATCTGGGACCACAGTTCCTTCTTTTGCTCTCGTGTGGAAGAGATGAATGGCTCTTAGGAGAAGAAGTTGCCTGTGGTAGCAGATAGGGTCACAGCGTGGGACAGCAGAGATGGCACAGCTAGGGAGGTTTCTGCAAGGTGAGCACACCGATGAATTTTTTGCAACATTGAATGCCCCACTGACTGTGGGTTATGGCACCCCAAGCATACCCACAGCCTGAGGCAGCTGGAATAAAATCTGGAATATACTGTGTGCCAAGAACAACTTAACTTTTTTGTGTTTGAAGATACTTTCTGCTGAGAGCATGCACACAGTGAAATACGTTCTGCACACTTTCTAGTGTGCAACAACCCTATCTCTATGCACACTCCTTTCCTGGTATAGATAAGTAGTGTTGAGTTAACGATAGAAAACCTTACAATAAATCATTTGAGGACAGGTTTTGCTCGAGCAGTTTTGGCTCAGCTGACTTTTGAAACATGGAGATTGATGTACGACCGGAGGCAGAGGAACGTGGAGGAAAGGTGCAGCTGGAATCACAAGTGTAGGGATGGCTCGAGTGGCTGAGGGTGGCCTGGTACAGGAGACAGAGCTCAACTACTCATGTTGACCCACAGTAATGTGCTGGCAGGTGTGTACTGGGGTAAACTGCACCAGTGTGTCACTTTGGTGTAGAAACCAGAGGCAGCAGGAGGTAGAAAGGGAAAGAGACTTAGCTACGCTTTAGGAAGGATGCAGAATGGCTGTGGCTACCAGCTAGCAGTCTGATTAAATAGACCATGGTTTATTGTCAGGGTTATAAATTCATGTTTTCAATACAGTCTCCCCAGAACTGGTTGTGAGCAAAACCATAGATCCACGGCTTTTATATTGAAGTGTGAAATGAATCTAGGTCAAGAAAATGAGTTTTGCACCTGGCTCACATGCTTGTAAGGGGGAAATCTACTGACCATGACATGAAGTTGGCATCTAGAATGCAGCTCCCTGATGCGTACTCCTCCTTTTCATGGTCTGGACAGAACACAGGAGGTTGTTAAGGGCTCTGAAACACAGACACAACTCCTGTCTATGGCTCTGGCCTGCTCTTTGCAGGAGAAAATATTCACCCAGGTAGCACAGCAAAGCAGTAACACTGCTGCTATCAACATGCCCCAGTGCAGGGCATGATTCCCAAGTGCAGACTACACACATAGGAGTCAAGGACAGCTGGAAAGATGACCAGACCAGCATTACCAAACTGATCGTGCTGCCTGCAGAATGCTGTCATGCTAGAAACATGGTCTCCTGCTTCTTCACACAGTGCCCCAGCAGGGCACCAGGTGAGAAGACAGCTGCAGTGGAAACAGATGCTCCTCTCTCTCCCCTGGGTTTTGAAGCAAAGACACAGGTCAAAGAACTGTGTGGCTCATTTTCAGTGTGCAAAGACATCATTGCTAAGTTGTTCTGGTAGTTTTAGAACATTTTTGGGACAAGGAAAACATGAGGTAGGTGTCATAAGGAGCGGCTGTGTAAGGATCTGTCCATGTCATTCACCTCAGGCTTGTGGCTCTGCAGGCACACACCCAGCTGAATGGTTTTGGCTCTGGCAGTTTATCACTATGAAAGTAGTTAGCTTGCTCCTAGGCAGACAGGATAGCATCGTCAGGTCCATTATGACAGATCAAAAAAATCCCAGAGGAAGCTTCTCAGACATGGGCATTGGGTATTTGTCATTTTCTTTCTTTTCCTTCTTTTTTGCCTTCTTCTGCGCCCACCCCATTGCAAAATTGGAAACAGATGTGTTATTCTTTAAACACTGGGCTCTAACATAGTAAAAGCAGTGATAATAGCTTTTACTGAAGCCAAGCACAGTTTTAAAAATAAAAGGCTTCACTGGTCACTGTGGAGAGGGCTCAGGCTGAAGCTGCCCACTTGCATTGCTGTATGTTGTTGTTGTATGTTGTTTTGCACCCCCATGCAGATGGGAGCAGCTTTACTTTCCCTGTCACATCATATCTTTGGCTTGAAGTCAGTGAAGCTGTTCCTTAAATATTCAGTATTGCCTTAAACCAGGCCTGTGTCACAACATGCGCATTACATAATATTTTCAGTCGTTAAATCAAACATATGTGGACCTTGCGTTATCAAACATATGCGGACCTTGCGTTCACCGACCGTGCTGAACTGACTGCAGCAGCAATGAGTGAGCCCTGCTTTAGTCGTGGGAAAGATGAAATGCTGGCAGCTGCAGTGGCAGCTCTGCACACACTGCGGTGCAGAGGTGGTTTCGTGGGTTTTGGTAGCTGGTGTGTGAGGCACAGCCTTTCTCCTCTGGGCTGACAAGCTCCAGTGTGGAGCTACATTCCTGGAGCCCTTCCCCATCTGGAATCAGGGCTGCAAGGCAGTGCCAGCCTGGGGCTTGCCACTGCCTTTTTTGCCCTCTGGGAGCCTGTCCTCTAGTTGTGGCTTCCCAGCTTTGGCAACAAAAATGTCCTGAAATGTCCCCCCCAGTTTGCTGTTCTTTTTCTTTTTCCTTGTGTTTACCCTGCACAATGTGGTGTTTTCATCTCCCTGGCTGTGCCTGCAAAGCAGTTTGTGCGTTGGCTCACTTGGCTTATGTGCATAAATTACGGAAGTTTTCATTGAGTTTAATTTTAAAACAAAATAAAATGGGCAAGCTCTCTTGTCAGGCAGATCAGTTCCCCGGTCTGTTCTTCAGGTGGTGGTAGAGGGAGAGAATTTGATCAGTGGAGGGCAAGGCAGGGATCCCTGCCAAGTCCCTCGGGTCACGATGCCACAGCCGTCAGGAACCTCATTCATGGAGTTACAAGGTCAACACAGCTGCTGGGAATTTTATTTTAGGTGTGTTCTTTTTGGAAATTATGCACTGAGGAATTTATTGGCTTTTCAGATGTGTTCAGCTGATACAGCCAAGAGGTATTTTGAGGGCCAAACAAGATGCAGAAAAGCCGGCAATGCTGTGAGCAGGTAGCCTGCCCTTGCAGAGCCTTTCTGTGCTGAGCGCAGCCCTGAAGAGCAGAGGTGGCTGACACTGCTGAAGGGATAGCACAGACTTGTGAAGGGGGCTCATCTCTCTGTGCTTGGCCATAAATTCAAGGTTGCCCTCACTGTTCAGATATAACACAGCTTTTACAGCTGGCAAGGAGAACATGTGTAGTTGGGGTTTCCCAGATGAGACTGGAGTTGGCTGATTGCTGGAGAGCACACCACTGAGTCCCATCGTGGAGCTGGTTTCATGTCCATGGGCTTTGGGGTGCCTTGGAATCAAAGAGAGTCTCAACTCTTGGTACATTCTTAGGAAGGAAATAGAGAAGCAAAAGCATATTAGCAAGGAACAAAAGAAGGAGCAAAACCTGGTAGGGGTTCAAGACAATACACACACACCTAGAACCAGATGTTGCACTGTGCTACATTTTACAGAGTTTGCCTAAGTGCTACCATGCAGTGTGTGCGTGTGCCTGTCAGCTTCCCCGTGCCTTCTTGGCACTGGTCCTGGAGCACAGATATGCTAAGGCACGGTCTCTGCCCTGGAGAATTGTTGCTGGATGCGGCTGAAGGAGGCAAAAGGCACTAGGGCACGTATGGGATTGTTTGAGGTTACGCTGTGGAATCAAACAGAGCTGTGATTCCTGTCCTACCTCCACAACTCTGCCTGTTGGGTACCAGTATATCGGGGCTTTTTATGCTTGTTTACTGTTCTCTGTGAAGCTCAGTGTTTTACAGGTTTACAGGAGAGTTTTACAGGTATTGATTATTTAAGCTTTGAGTTGACCCAAAGAAATAAGTCAACTTATTGATAAAGAAATGTTATAATAATTGTTAATATAACAATTATTTCGAATGTGAGCAGAGATAGCGTAGCAAAGGCAAAAGAAAGATCTAAGAAAATCAGTTCTTGATATAGTGTAATTAAATGAGGCTTAAACATAAAAAGCATTGATTCATCTTTACTGATATGAATTGTTTTGGGTTTTTTAGAAAGCAGTAGAGGAAATACAGCATAAAAGGATGAACTCCTGGTCGTATTTATATGGATTGGAGCTTTGCCTTTCAGCAAGGCTTGGGTTCCTTCAGCCTTGCATCAGCAGTGATGCTTAGCTGCCTGTCCTGCCCACGTCATTCTTGCTGCTGCTTTCCCTTCTTACTCACTGTGCATCTTCCTCTGGTCCTGGGTGTGTCACTGATCACATCACCCCAGTGCTCAGGGAGAAGTGGGATAAGTAATGCTGCTGCCAGAATCTGGGCCTAAATTGCATCTTAATTTTTATTCATCATTCAGTACAGAAGTCAGAGGCATTCTCTAGTGCCTGCTGTCTCAATCCACTGAAATAAGGCCGGCTGTGTGTTTAACTTTACCCACATGCTTCAGTGCTGTAATGGCTTGGGTCTGAAAAGGCTGAATTAGTGTGTGTCTCCGTTTTCTCTGCCTTTGCTATTATTGTTAAATCTGGATGTTGCAGCCAGCACTTCTGTGCAATTTTTTTTACTTCTGGAGAAAAAGGGAGGAATTTACTATCAACAAGGCTGCTGGCAGTTAAATTGGCCTGTGCTAGACTTGGCAGTGCACATCTGCTGTGACTAGAGTGGGCTGAGTGGAGGAGGTCCCAAACTTTCCTGCAGATAGCCTTCTGCAGGACCAGGGAGTCATCTCAGAGGCACATCTGTTTCTTCTGCAGACCTGATCCTGCATACTTTCCACATGCATAGTTTCTCTCGGAAATTATGAGCATGCAACACTGCAAGATCAGTCCTATCATGGCAATTTCCTGGCAGAGGGAAAAGACAGAAGCTATTTTTAAATGAAAGCTTTGAATCAGAAGAATATTGCAGAGTGAAGCAAAAAATTGTGTCAAAACCCTGAAATCATGGACTCTGCAGTTTCCTCATGCCAGCGGTTTTCTTCTCTTCATGGTTTTAAGGCTACGTTTTTGGAGGACTGGGCTGAGATTTTTAAGTGAGACATTTCTATTCTCCCTGGTACACATTATCACTGCAGCAGCAGCATTTTCTATGTGAATCAGGCTGGAGAGAGGCCATGTGCTGTGTTCAGAGGGGCAGGACTTTGCAAAAACCTGTAGTTCAGCCATGCACACGGTCAGAGTGGTTCTCCTTGAAGTTTGCCCGGAGTTCATTATTTATCCTCCCCCAGTTGGTTTTATGCTCCTACCTTGGTGTACATTTTAAACTTTTCCTTCCAAGTTTCAGTGCTCAGTGGTCACTTGGGAAAAGCAAGTAAGAGAAAATGCGTGACTTCTTCTTAATACTGGAAAATTATCTCCTCTTTTTCTCATCACTTGCTTTTGTATAGCTTAAGAATGACCCAAAGGGCTCTTGCTCAGAATTTTCATTTAAAGCAAACCAACTGATTTGATTTGAGATCATTATTTCCCCCAAAAGCACTCTCGGAGTGATTTGAACGTGTGAAAAAAGGCAGTTTATAACCACAGTTGTTTCCCTGCCTTTGATAGAGTGGTCACTAGTCAAGAAACATAAAATTCACTGCCTCGGAGAGACATGCTTTAGTTAATTAGTTACAATCAGTGTTGTGCTAAGAGACTGCACTGCTGCTTGCCCATATATTTGCCTGCTAATTTCACTTGCTGGCTTTGCTGATCCCAGCCCACATGTTGTGGCTGGATTCCCATATCTGCCCTGTGAGGGAGCACCCCAGACTATGCTGGTGTAAGGGAGATGATGAGCATCTTCCTCTTTGGCCATTTTCTGTGCTCTGGCAACCTGTAGGGCCGGGTGAGCCCACTTTGTAAGTTTTGTTTTTCTGTTAACATGACGTTTTCCAGGCCTAGATTGGACTTAAAAACTAATTTTGGTTGCACATTTTTTAATGTTGTCTTTTAGCAATATTTTTCCCCTTTTCTCTTCACCCACATGCTCATTTGCGTCCTCCTGCAGTGCTTTGTGCGTTGTCTGACTGCCTCCTTCCTCATTCCAAGGGACTGGGTTTCACTGCCCCTCTGACCAGGAGCATGCAGCTTTTGGTGGCACTCTGCATGGTCATTTTTTGGGGCTATGGGGTTTTGGCATCCTCCAAAGGCTGCTAAGTAGGTAACTGTCACGGTGTGCGCTGATGGAAGGTGCTGTGACCTTCCTGAAAGCGTCTCCGCAGGGTGAGCTGCTTCCGTAGGGCCGCTGTGCTCCAGCTGGTGAGCTCTGATGCACCAGTAGTTCTGTCATTCCGTTTGTTGAGCCTCCATAGAAGGGTGGGCTCCCTGGAGGGAGCAGCCCAAAAGGGGTCAGGCTCTCACAGGAGCCAAGGGAGGCTGCATCCATCTCAGCCAGAGAAGCAGCTGGCACTCACACCCTCGCAGGCGGACGATAAAAGAGCCGAGAAGGGTCCTGGCATGGCGTTCCATGTGAGGGTTTATTGCAGCCTCACCACAAAGGGTACCAGGGGCCAAGGACCAAGTGGGGGACAGGGTTTGAGGTTTATATATGGGGTCCGGGGGGCAGGCAGAGCATTGGAACTGATGGTACGAGGGGTAATGGGGAAGCAGGGAAGGGAGAACGTTCTAAGGTACATACATATCAGGGATAAAGGGGCAGGGAGAACAGCAAATCAATGAAGGGAACAGAACTGGGGTACATTAATGTGTCCTAGGAGAAGCCTGTCACTCTGGCCTGGGGGAGGATTTCTTGCCACAGCCCCTTAATGGGCTGGGTCACTGCAGCAGGTAACTGTGATCCTGGCCTTGGCGTGCCAGCTCTTGTGGTGGTGCTGAGATGGGCCAGCCTGATGCTGCCCACAACGCCATCTCTGCAGAAACACGTCTCCTGCAGGCCTTTGTGGGCTGGTCTGCAGTCTGGCTATGTCACGCCACACCATGTAAACCACCAGGAAAAGTTCAGCCTGATGATGAGTAACACCCAGGATCCCGTCCTGCCCTCTATTGTCTGCATGTATGAGGTTAAATGGAAGGGAAGACCAAGCAACGTGCCTTTCAGTTTGCAAACTCAGGGGAGGTGGCTGAAAAGCCTGGCATTCACCTGGCCCTTGCTTTTTTCCAGGTGACCTGGTGTCCCGAGCGATGCACCACCTGCAGCCCCTCAATGCCAAGCAGCACGGGAACGGGACACCAATGCACCAGAAGCAGGGATCGTTCTACTGGGAGCCGGAGGCTCTCTACACCCTCTGCTACTTCATGCACTGTCCACAGATGGAGTGGGAAAACCCCAACGTGGAGCCGTCGAAAGTCACGCTGCAGACTGAGAGGTAAGAGCCTCTGCACCGTGCTTGGTGTTGTGGTGAGGATGTTTTGTTAATAAATCAGCCTGGCTGGCTAATTGCTAATTACAGCCTGTGCGCGAGAGGCTGCGGAGCAGTCTGGTTCGCTTTAGGATCACCTCCTTGAAATCCGCTTCTCTCCCCGAGCTGCTGCGTGGCTGAACCAATATATATCAAAAGTGACACCCAGTGGCTACAGACAGCAAATTGGTTCCAGATGTGCACTTGGGAGAGATTTCCTTTTCCTTTCGTTGTTGCTCAGCTATTCTGTGTTTTGGAAAAGAAAATGAGAACTTCTATTTCTGGCCTAGCAGGTTTGGGTTTAAATGTGTTTTTTTTCCCCTGCGTGTTAATAGGGCTCAACAGCTGCGATTGGGGAAGTGGAAAATGAATAGAGTAGTGTGTAGAAAGGAGAAGTCATTAAAGATGCTGGGCTCCAGCCACACTGAGTAATGGGGCACAGAAGTGACCTCGGGGCTGCCCTGGCCAGGGATGTGGCAAGTGCCAGCTGTGCTCTTCTTTTCCCTGCTCCAGGGATGGGCAGGGCAGGGCAGGCACACTTCCGGCCCTATCCTGATGCAGGGTCTCATGTAAGGTGAGAAGGAGATGCCACTGAAGCCACCAGGCAGGGTGCCCAGCACAGGGGACAGATTGCTGACCAAGAAAATAAATCCATCTCCCATCAAAAGCCCAGCAAACCCTCTAGTAAAACATGTCTTCAGCTGTGTGCTGGGGCACACTCTGCTGCTTCCCTGCCGCACTCTCACCAGCCCTAAACCAGACATCCTCAGAGCAGAGATGAGAGGAGCTGCCTACAAAGTGCTGGATGGGAATTTTTAGGATGGGTATTGTGGTGATGCAAATGCAAGCCGGTTTGTCAGGCTGGGCTCCACATTTACATCCCAGCGTATGTATTGCAGTGTACGTGTGAGCCAAACTCTGATCTGCACTATGGGGCTTGGCTGTTGTTTCAGTATGAGGTTTGCACCTCAAAAGCAGCATTTGAGGGTCTCATTGTGTGCATAGTTGTAAATGGTATGTAATATGATATCTTAATTGAAATAGTTTTGTATTAGTTGCAGAAGAGCATACAAGATGAAATTCTGGCATTAATGATGTTACTGGGAATTTTGCCATTTGCCTTTGGATGGCATTTTGTTTCTTTTCAAGTTTGGGTCGCTCCATGAGCATGTTTGTCACTTTTTGTTCTGTTATTTCCAAAGTATGAAAAAAACCAGAAGGGAAATGACAAGAATCCAGAATTTTCTTTTTTTTTTCTAAATTATTTTAATTTCATGATTTGTCATCCAGTCTTGCTATTGTGGAAGGCCTAACTCATGTCCAAGAGCGGTTAGTATGCACAAAAAATTTTTTTAAAAATTAGAAAATACTCTCACCTGATCTGTAATTCCCATCTGTGGAAATAATGCCACTGGAACCAGAGGAAATATAGGGAGTGAATGAAGCTGAGCCTCTGGTTTTGTAAGTTTTCTTCAGACTTCCCTGTGCAGAAGTGAAAAGGGCAGGGATATTTGAAAAATCACTTTCAGCACTTGCTTTAATAGGTTTTCCTTTCTCTGAGGTTGCCTTAATACACGTCCTCTTTGTTAGAGCACTTGAAATACTGATTATTTAAAACGATTGTTCCTCTCTTGGTTTTGAATACTCCATCTGGCAGGACGCCTTCCCTTGGCAGGGCAGTGAACAACTGCGGCGTGCGGTGAGGGCCGGAGCAAGTACTCGGTGTTATTGCCAGGAGCCTGTGGTCACTTCTGGAAGGAGCAGACACATCTCCTGCTGCCTAATCAAACATGAGTTAGTACTCAGTGCTGGAGTGGGAGTGGTGCAGGGCTGAGAATGAGCCCGGATATTTCCATGGAGCTTGAGCTCTGGAGTTTCACCAGCTGGATGTAACCATCCTGTGCTGCTCAGAAAGGAGAACAGTGAGGCTGACTCCCCTGTAGTGCTCTGAGGAGCCTTACCACCCATTTCCCATGTTTTGTTTTTTTACATGCAGTCATGCTTTGTGGTCCATGACTTATCTCTGGTGGTTTCAGTTTCCATGATGGGGTTTTGAGCGTTGCAGGGAGGTGGGTTTGTTAAACATTACACTTTTATATGTAAAATATTTGCAAGATTTGTGGTGTATCTGTGTGCTGTATTCGCTCTCCAGCTGCAGCAATTGCTTTTGTTTTGTAAGAAGCCCAGAAGGAAGCAAGAGGGTCCAGGCATCTTTCCCCATCCTTGGCCTCTCTGTGTCCCTGCTGGTGCAGAGAAGCCAGGACGGTGTGGATCTGGCTGTAGGCAGTATTTTCATGAAGTAGGGGTTGTCCTTGGCTCTTTGTAAAGCCAACCTGGCTACTGTCTTGGCCCCCTCCTCCTTGACAGTGCAAGCCCAGGGTAGAGAGGGTTGTAGAATGCAGCCAGAGAGTTCTCCCAGCACTTGCAGGGCTTGGTGGCACCATGGGACCATTCTAATCTTCCCACTTATCTCCAGCTCACCTGGATTTTGGCTCTGAACCAAGCTGAGCTGCAAAGGCTGTACATATCCTCCTGCAGGGGCTGGATATGGGAGAGGAATCCAGTACGGTGGCATTGCTGTGTGGCTTAGCACTTTCCAGCTCAGAAAGCAGTACCTCCCTCAGGGTCTTGGGGGACACATAAAAAGGGATTTTTACCTTTGAATAAATCTGGCACTTCGTTTCTAGGGAGTGTTTCTCTGTGTTTTCTCTTCATGGAAATAAAGAAATGAGAATGCAGTATGCTTTTAATAGTGTTTATCTTTAGAGAAAATAAAAGGGAAAAATGATTATATAGTGAAACTCGTGTTGCAGGAGGGGCTGCTTTCATGGGAGGGGAAGGAGTGGAGAGTGGCCAGAATTGCTTAGAAAACCTGGAAAATATACCCCACTTCCTAAATGCCAACGAACCTAACTACAAGATGGATGTATGATCCCCTCCCACCCCAAACTCATAGTCCTTCAATCTGGCCACTTTGGCAGAGACTCTGATTTTTTGGCACCAGCACAAGCCAGTTCTGCTGACCCTGGATACCATGTAGATGGCTATTTTGGCAGGCATGGCGGTACAGGGAGAGGGTGGAGCTCTTTGTGAGGTCCCCTTTCCCTATTGCACCCAGCTGGGATGTGCTGGAGCCATTTATCTTGTGCTGGGTGTTGCCTACAAAAGCAGTGCTCCTCCAGTGCTTCCACCTGCAGGAGGCTGTGGATCATTTAGGTTTGTGATTCTTCTGCTTTCCTGGGAATTAAAAAAAGAGAAAGAACTGTAGATGAGGGTACTGTTGTCAAAATTTAGTTCTTGCCTGCTGCTACTAGCTTAATAAAAAGATCTGTCCCGTAGTTATGTTTGGCTTGTCAACCCCTATAATGCTTCCAAAATTATTGCAAGTAATTTCTTAAGCACCGGAAAGTGCAGAATCTGTAGCTGCAGATTTGTGTGATGGTTTTTTTTCCTAAAGTGGTTCCTTACCCACTTTTATCCACAGCTGTATTGACGAAGTCCTCATTACTTCCTAACTTGCCATGTTCCCCATTAACAACTCATTGAGAAGCTGTGGCTCAGCAGCTCAGCCCGTCCAGAGCCACCCATTAATTCTGCTCACAGGCAGCAAAGTCCCTTCTCCAGTGCTTCCTCTGCTGCTCCACCTTGGAGGAGCATTAGCTCCTTCTACCACCTGGCAGCTGTTAGCTTTTCTCCTCCAGTCTTTGAGTTGATGGATATGTGTCTGCTTTTAACCTTCTTTTTACTTTTCCTTACCTATTATTCCCTGTATGTGGAGCAATCCCTTAGGAAATTCCCATGGGATGTTATTGCTTGCTTTTTATCATTCTGCCTGCCTTTCACGCTCACGTGGACACACATACAAAAAGATGTATTTTCCCTGCACATGCATACATGTGCAAATTGTAGACTGTGGTCATTCATGATTAATGGAAAGAGTTTGGGTTATCATCTCAATTTTGCTTCATGCTTTGGATAGTTATTAGTGTAGCTGGCTGATTGGAGTGATGCAGTCCCTCTAATGAGAGAAGTGTTCCACTGCTATAAAATAATTTGAACTTTTTCAGACCATTTTCCTAACTGCTACAGCCATGTGTGTAGTACAGATTATACCTACAGAACAGTTTCAGTAAGAAGATAACTAGTGAAAAGTGTCCCTGATTTAAATTATTATGTGGTACAAACTCCATGGGTAGGGCAGTCTCCAGCAAAGACCAGAAGAGAGTGGAGAGGATGGTGAGGAATACTAATGAAAAACAGGTAAAGGACTGGGAATACGGAAGTCCTGCAATGAAACCTGAATGAGCCTGTATATACAGAAGGGATTACACATGCTTGATGTGCCAGTATGCCATAGCCCCGTGTAACCCTATCTATTGTTATGCACTATTTGATTGGAAACTTCACATCATAAAGCTGTAGCCTTGCGGAAGTCGAAGTTGAAACCAGGGTTGATTTGACTTGGAACCACTGAAAAGAAATCCCGGTGCATCCTTACCTAAATCCTCTAGATTTGCATCCTAAATATCAAACTTCCCACCTTCTAAAAATCCCTTCAGTAATGTTACTGGAGCTGCCTGCAGTGTGTGAGATGGCACATGTTACAGGAAATAGTTCAGACATTGTTTGTAGCTTCGCTGTTACACAGCGTATCCTTGCTGCACTGGGTCTGTATTCTACACCTAATTTGTCAAGCTGGACTTCCGCTGTCCATGGGATGGCTATA
>VYXC01000804.1:0-10135 GCA_013397175.1 Platysteira castanea
CCACGCTGCCCACTCTTGGTGAACAGAGAATATACTGGAATACATCTTGTATTCTCACAATTATATGCAGTCACTTTAGGCAGATGCCTAGCAACTTATCAACTGTATGGTTCCTACTTCCTATTTCTATTCTACTTTACTGTTTAAATAATCATAGTTACATAACTGCACACCTTTGTAATTGATTTCCTAGGAATTTTCAGGCCAGTATGGAGCTCCAGGCAGGCAAGCTCTGTTAGCAGTGTCAGAGCTGTGCACTGAAGTGACATGAGTTGCCTTTTGGTAAAACTAATAAGAAAACAGAATTGTTTTGTTCCAGCCCCAAAGCAGCAGCATGAATCACAGCAGTGGATGCAATGTGCTAATACAGGGTATAATGACATACTTTTGTTCCTGTAAAATAGCCTTTGGTGATTTTAAACCCAGAAGATACATTGCTACCCTGAGATAGCTGAAGCAGTTTTATCATATGATACAGGCTGCAACAGAAGTGGTTTGCAGCAAAGAAGTGGAGCTAGAGGACAGGCTTCCCAGAGGTGCTCTCTGGGGGGCTGATGTCCTCTCACTGCAGTCAACAAGATCCTCCTGACTTCTAAAGCAGATATGTTTTTAATCAAAGCCTAACAGCTTCTGAAAAACCTTTGTTCTTACTGTCCAGTTGTGTGTTTCAGCAGTAGAGTTTGTACTAGCACAGAAAATAGACCATTATTAAAGCTCTATGCGGCAGAGGTACAGCCAGGAAAGCAGCGGTTAACAAAAACATTGATGCTTTTTTTAGACCAGACTTCTGAGGAATTTGTTTTCTCTCCTCCAGGAAGAAGGCTTTGCAGTATCAGAAAAACAAAGATATAAAGCAGCATCAGACAATAAATGTAAAGTGACTTGTGCTGGAGATGACAAACCTGATGTTATAGACCTTGTCAGAGCTCGCTTGGAACAAAGCAGGGAGAGCCATGGTCAACCAGAATTCAGTACATGTACAACTCATCAAGGTCAGGGGCTGAAATTTCAGGTAAACCACTTCTACTGTATCAGTGTTATATTTATTAAGCAAATCAAGTTCTGCTTTAGGTACTGTCTCAGTAGAGTATCTTTATGGATGACTATATAATTTTAATAACTGAGAAACTCTATTTTCATCCACATCAAACTTGAGCATTTTCATTCTTTACTCCAAGGTGCTACATTAAAATTCCTAACTATTTGGACTTGATTTTACAATTCTGGAGAGATCATATGAACTAGTATGAGCACTAAAAGCCTGAACAGATGCACAGCAAGAGTCCAATAAACCTCCAATTTGTCTAGAGTGCTCTGGAGTGAGCCAGAGAAACTCCGCAACGCAGTTTCTGTTTGTAGAAAGCCAGAAGGAATGGAGAAACAATACAAGCTGACAGCTGAAAGTATTTTTTTTTCAGGATTAAAGCAGAAGCAAAAGTAGCCAGAGGCTAAAGGACCTGCTACTGTAGATACAAACAACAAAATGATTAGCATTCAAGCCACTGATTTTTATATTCTGATGAAAATGAACTGAAACCTTAATACTATCAGCTACAAAAAGATGACAAACCTATACAGATCACATCACTAATTCTAGATGTGGAATCTGGTCCTTTGGGAAAGTTAAACATGCAAGGGGTTTTGTTAGTGGGACTGCTCATGTTTAAAGCATATGAATTTGGCCATAAGCTGTAGTGTGCAGGTGCTCAGTGGTAAATAGGATAATTCAGGGTACCCCCCAGAACACAGAAAAGGGGTTTAGCCTGGTCTGCAAAGCCTGCAAAGAGACAGGACTTGAATCAATAGTTCATGTGCCTGTACTGAACACCTGACCCATATTTCAGCACATTTCTGAGTTGGGGTTCTGGGTAGTGAATTTCATTTGCATTTTATTTCTTTACCAGACTAGTAAAAGTACAGATAGGAGAGTGGCTTGTGAGCCAGCTGCTCTAACATCAGTGCCAGCCTACAGAAGCTAAGGTACACCCATATTCATACCACATGGATCATGCTCTCGCTGATCAGCACTGTGATATGGGCGTTCTGTCTGAGGAGAATACAAAAGAAGCTGTCATCACAAAGGCTTCACCATGTACTTTATTCCACTGATTGTATCTTTAATTGTTTAGAGCAGAAGAATCTGGAATTACACAGTCACATAATTGGATTTAAAAGGCACACAATGTACAAATATTTATAAAAATCAGTGTGCAAAGTGGGCTACCTATAATTGCTTTAAGTAGAAAACAAATATACAGGCCATGAAAATGAAGTCCCAAAGAGGAAGCTACTATTAAAGTGCTAACAAGAAAAAGATATTTATAGTTCATTACATGCATTAAAAAGATCCTCATATTTTATTCCTGCTATTGCCAGGAAACAACAAATATCACAGAACAAAAGTTAAATCAATACTTTGTCCTGCAATGACATCTACTATGTGGGTTTGTTCCACCATGTCCTCTGACATGGCTGTGACAGAATAGATGCCAGGAGAAACTTCAATGTAGAAGTCTTTGGAAGGTCTTCTGGGCTTTGAGAAAAAAAAAAAAAAAGTGCTACATTACTGGTTAGTCATCTTAGATTTCCCAAAAAAATAAAGATTTTGTGTTCGGGTAAAAAAATAAAAAAATTACTGCTATATAAATCTACTAAGGTTTTTCTAACTATATAGAAGGCAGTGTGAACAAAACTGTAAAATGCTTCTGTCTGTACAAAAATTAGCAAGTGCCATACTCAAAGTATTTCAGCTAATGTTTCAATCAGTGCAAGTAATCACTGTGCTGTGTCACAAAACTGGAAGTCACCAACCTAGACAGTTTTGAACATAAACCTGGGAAACATTCCCTATACCAAGGGTGCTCCCACTAATTTATACTGTGGTACAGACTCCATGTTTCTCATCTTTCATGGTTTAGAAGTTCCTGAAATTGATTTGCTGTGGTGTTAGGCTTCGAAAAATAAAAACAGTTTTCTTCTCCTTGAGGAACAGGAGTCTTCAGAGAGCCTGTGGGAGGGCCAAGTGCAAGAATGCCACAATCTGGTTTCTATGTAATTGTGCAAGTCTCTGTATGCTTACTTGACTGCCTATACATACATTATGGTTGTGAATGCACCACTGGTTAATCTTCTGTGCCATCAAGTTCTCCACATCTGTCACAATTTTTAACCAGCTTGATGCAAAGTGGTAAAAGAAATGCTATCAAATACCTCCACTTAAAACCAAAGTATTCTATACACTTACACATTGCTGGCAAGTGTGAGCTTGGCTGGGTGCTCTGGAACCTTCAGTCCCCTGGAAAGAAAAAGTTATTATTTTCTAATGATCCAGCACACAAGGCAAATCCAGCCCAAGTGTGGGGATGCTTTAGGTGCATGAAATTTTTCCCTCCACAAAAGGACTGACAGGACACTGATTGTGGTGCCACAAGAAGTTACTCTGCCTTCCCCCAACCCAACACAAGGCTTGGATCAGTCCAGGTGTTTCTAAGTCCATAAGGTCAACCTACACACGAGTGTGAGTGTCACAGAGATCAGGTGGATAACCTGTCACAGAGATCAGGTGCTGCCCCACAGCAAGGGAAAGAATAACCTTTCATCAAAACCAAAAGTACCTACTTACCTCTTCTCCTGGGGCATCCATCTTTCTTTCTACTTTCTTGCCATGGTACTTGCAGAAGTGTTTGATTTCCTGCTCTTTGCACTTGTGGATTGACGTAGAACCATAGTACTTCTGGACATCAACAGAAAATACAATGTGGGAGGCATCAAAGCATACTTGCAGCTACTGCAGATTTACAATTGAAAGTGGAACTACACAGATACTGATGCTGTGTATTAATTGGCTGGTTTGTTCTCTGTGAGGGTGAAAACAATGCCTGTGTCTCCAGAGGTACAAGTGTCTGCCTTCTGGTACAACACTCTATCAGACAGGCCTGATTTTAGATGCCTGTTTCCTGACACAATATGTAGGGTAGGGACTCTGACACCTCAGAACTGAATTAATGAAAGTGTCACAAGGAATACTCTGGAAATATCTGCCTGATCAGGCTGGTCAAAAAAAGCCTTGGTGGAAAAGGCATAGTTTATGTGTCCTTAAGAGGACATATATGCAAGCCAGGTGCTCTGCAACCCAGTCAGTGAAGACTGGTTCTGCAGGGCATGTGCAGCAGCAGTGCTCTAAAAGCAGAATATGTTAATACTGAAAAATGAATCAGTAAAGAAGCTGAAGTGTCCTCAAGGCTGGTACCGTTTCCATACCAGTTTTGAGAAGTATATTTAAGCCCACAGCAGCCCTCTTCTGGTTCCACTGCAGACGTACTGGCATCTTCCCCACTGCAAACTACTCTTAAGTACAGTTCTGCTGCCATCTGTTGTCACCACAGAACTCTTCCCAAGGTTAACTTTTTGATCATAGGGACCAAAAAGATCCAAAATATCTCTTATTTCACTTATGTTTTTCTTGTCCCTGACTGTCAAGACTAAACATAACAAAAATAAGGCAAATAGAAATTCTTATTTCCAAATCTACTGCTGTGCTTTATTCCTTGAGGTTATACACAAATCAACAGATCTGGTTGCTTGTACTGCAGTTTCTGTGGAGCTACATCCCAAAATACACCAAATGCTCTCACCTGGTGCATAACGCTTCACAGAGCATCTCTTTAACGTGATGGCAACAGACCAAAGAAATTAAATCCAACTTTTGGTGAGAAATGGGTAAATTTCGGTCCCTTAGTAACCCCACACATCTCATCCTAAACTACAGTTTTAATTGTTCGCATTCAAATGCCTAACTGGTTACGTTCAGCTGTGGATTTTTATTTGCACTTTGTAAACTTTATCCATGAACTGACGGGTCTGACAATTGTCCCCTTTTATGACTCTTCTCTACAGAATGACTGAAGCAGTACTGTCTCGGCTGATGCATAAACGTGGAAGTCATCCACTGCTTGTTCCAAGGCTAATACTCTTAACAGGACACAAGATAGACCCACAGAATCATTTAGGTTGGAAAACACCCTTAGGATGATAGAGTACAACTGTAAACTTAGCTCTGCCAAGTCACTGATAAGGATGAGTCTCTCTCTACACTTTGTTTCGTCTTGTGTAAAACTCTATTCTGCCGCAGTTGTGTTAGGATTAACTGGTTACTGTGAACGTAGTGCTTTGAAATGATAAAGCAGTTGCTTAAGAGCTAATCACTTGGTGTGTTGAAGTACTGTTTTCTCTAATTTAATTGCAGACTTAGGCTCTGTATTAGCCCTGCAGGCAGTGAGCTCCCTGCTGTGTTACGATAACAGATCCCGAAGGGCACAAACTGCAATGGAATTCTCAGAGCCTTCAGTGCAGCAGCTGGGCTGCAGGGCTGTGTTCACAAGGCTGGGCTGGCAGAGGTGGCTCCCAGTCTGCCCACCCAGCGGAGCAATGACACCTGCCAGCCAGAGCCAGCATGAGAACACTGGAGCTGTGCTTCTGTACCTCTCAATTGCTGCTCATCACAAACAAAGAACTGAGCCCACACTCCTAACCCAGTAGCAACATCCCAAACCTAGTTTGACCTGGGTTTATCTGGGACAGAGCTAGTTTTCCTCCTAGCAGTTGGCACTGCTAGGAGGAGTGTGTTTTGGATTTAGTATGAATACAGCGTTGATAACAAACTGATGTTTTGGTTGCTGTTGAGTAGTGCTTAGCCTAAGTCAAGGACTTTTCTCATGCTCTGCCAGTGGGAAGGTGCACAAAAAGCTGGGAAGGAGCAGGGTTGTGACAGCTGAAGCAAACTAGCCAAAAGGAAATTCCATACCATAGAATGTCATGTATATAAATTTGGAGAGTTGTCCCGGGGGCTCCCAAAAGTTCCCTTCAGGGACTGGCCGGGCACTGGTCAGTGAGTGGTGAGCAACTGTATTGTGCATCACTTGTTCTTCTTAGGTTTTATTTCTCTCCCTTTTTCATTACAATTATTATTGTTGCTACCACTAGTATTATAATATTTTACTTTGTTTCAATTATTAAACTGTTCTTATCTCAACTCACAAGTTATTTTCTCCAGATTCTCCTCCCCATCGCGCCAGGGGAGCTGGGCACGGAGGGAGTAAGCTGTATGGTACTTAGCTGCTGGCTGGGGTTAAATCACAACAGCAATACTGGGGGGGAGAGGGTAACTCTAAATTCAAAACGAACGCAGGACACAAAGCATCTCTTCACTCGAGATTCAAACTCTCCCTTATTTGCACCACCCAGAACAGGCTATCAGCCAGCATGAGTGGCTCCTGTTCCCCTGATGACAACAAAGGGTTACTATGTCATAAGGCCATTCCCCAGCAGAGATATTTTGGAGCACTGGAAACATTCCATACCTTGTGACACAATGTAATTTGTGATGTCACTGACATTTCTGTCTCTCTAACCATACTGCCTTTCCACCAAGAAATGGAGAAACCTTCTGCTAAAATCTGTACCGGGTTACCGGCAGTGTCTATAGAAAATGCTGATAGTGGTGTTTATCAGCCAAGGTGGTACCAGCTCAGCGGGTCAGGACAACACCGGTGAAATGTACCCTGCCACATGATGCTGAATGCCCCAAATTTCTTCATCTCGGCCGGCACCACAGGCTCACCGGCTGAACCCTTGCTATACAATGAGCAAACCTGAAGTCTAACTTTCGCAGTAAAAGTAGTGCCAAGAGGCCTCTGGCAGGCCCATCATGAACATTCCCCTTTGGACGGGTCTGGGGATGACCCCTCACCTCGCATTCCTTTGAGACTCCCTTCATCACGCTCACAATCGAAGCGAACGCTGCCCTGAGGCGTTCCTGGTCTTCGTCCTGCAACGAGAGACATTCCTGGTCACTCAGCGTGCTGCTCGTCGCTTAGAGGGTGGCGGCGCTGTGCTCGGGAGGGCCCGCGGCCCGTACGGAGATGTATCGAGATGTGTTTATCTCTCTCTCTATCTATATCTCCATCTCCATCCATGTCTGTGCGGGCGCGGCACTGACCGGGGCCGCTCCCGCCGCGCGNCAGCTCCCGCCGGGATGCGGCCCCGCGGAGGGCTGGGGGCGGTCTTTCTTCTTCCCTTAGGCCCGCGCCCTGCCCTGAGGTAACGGAGGAGAGGTGCGTCCGGACAGGCTTTCCGTGAAAGGGTCAGTGAGGTGCCCGGGTGCTGCTCCCCGGCTGTTCCCGCCGTGCGACAACGAGCAAGAGCCGAGAGAAGCGGGAGGTGCCCAGCATCGCTGTGCCCCGTGGTCTCTAGTGGAAAGCGGTGCTTCCGGAAGTTTTTTTTTGTTTTTTTTTTGAAGCTTTGCGGCACGAGATTAACAGTGACAGTAGGTGGCGGTGGCTGGCCAAGTGACGGGGGTGTGGGTCACAGGGCAGAGCTGCACACCCGCGGCACCCGCTCGCCAAAGGAAAGCCCATTCGCCTGGGTCGGCGAGAGAGCCCACGCAGAGCCCAGGCCCACTGCGAGCAGGATTTGCAGTATTGCAGAGCTGGGTCTGTCCCAGGAGGGCAGTGCCAGGCTGCAGTCACTGCTCGGAGTTACCGGCGCGGCTTGGGAAGTGGCTGTGGCTGTGTGTAAGTAGAGCCACTTCGAGCCTGCGCTAACCTCGTGTGCACCGAGGTGACGGTAGGAAGGGAAAATAAGCACAGAAACTTTCTTTAAGTGCACTGTGGCCAAGGTTAACATGGAGGCCCTGATCCTTCAAGTCCTTGATTCTTGTTGAGAGCTTTGCTAGCTGTAATCTCTTCGGAAAACAAGAAAAATAATCCTCTTCTAGTTTACATTTTGTTGTCATCTTTCAGTTGCTTAACCAGAGCAGCAGCCAGCCCCCGTAATAAACAAGCCCTTCACAGGCTGCTTGTTCATTAAAACATTGAAAGCCTCCGTTTAGTGTTCAAATCCTGCTTAACTTTAAGTTAGGTCTCCTGTACTCAAAAGAAAATTTAGGCAAGTTGCTGGAGTGCTTGAGGTCTGGGGAACTGAATACAGCATAAATGGGAGAGAAAAATAATATTTAATGAAAGCAATGTTAGTGTGTTTGATGTCGTGGAGAAACAGTCAGAACAGACTGCTTCCTGCTTAACTGGAAGCTGAACATCTTTGTTTGCATCATGCCTTGTTAGCAATGGTCTTCTGGAGAGGTGAGTGGGTTCGCTATGTTGCTGCTCTTGTGAAATATACTTGGAAAGGCCTTCCTACGTCGTTTTCATAACAGGGAGAGAAAACTGTTCATTTTTTATTCCTGCCAGGTACTTGTAGCAGTAGCTTGTTGTTCAGGAGGTAAATTATTCCTCTTGTGTTGAAATTTAAACTCCCACAATTTTTTGATGTTTGGTGACACAGTACTCCTTTTGCAGCTGAGTAAATACATCTGTCCCAAAAAGGCTGACAGCTGAAATAGCTTTTGCTTTGAAACACACATTCGCATCAGAATCCAGATGAGAGTTACCCTTATTTCCTGTACATTCATTCTTTTGAAATATAATGGAGGTTTGTGAAATGCTGGGCATTTCTACCAGATTCCTTGTTGTGTGGGATGATGGATCAGAGTATCTGAAGACAATGTATTTCATTTTGCTGGTGAGGTGGCAAAAGCCAAGAATAGCTTATCCTGAGCACTTGGTTCTGGGTTCAGAGAAGTATCCCTGTGTAAGAAAGGTCCTAGGTATTTGCCTAATGCTAAATACCATTTTGCTTCCATTTCAGTCAAAGGAAAAAACGTTAGCAAGTGCTTAAAATTTTCTGAAATTTGTGGTGCTGGAATTTGTATTTCAAGTTGAAGAACACACACGTTGCTCTTTATTTTTCTTCTGTACCTATCATTTGGTTAATCTATTGTGGAGTGACTTGTTTTATAAATGCCTAGATAAGACTTCAAGATCCAGGAGCACTCTCTGTATTTTGCCATATTCACGGTCCTGCTAACAGCTAGCATCCTGCCTCTTCTGTATTATTTTATATCAAACCTTTTGGGTGGGTTTCTCATCTGCCGAACCATCAGAAGCCACGGGCACATGTGCCAGGGAGGTGGCCCGCACGGTGCTGTTGGTGGTCTGCGTGGAGAATATGCCATGCAGGGACTTTCTTCACCCCTGGTACGCACGATGCCTAGGGGGGCCCTGGCTGGGCCGTGCCAGCGAGCGGGACACCTCGGGCTCCGCATTGCTGCCAGGAGCTGCTCTCAGGAGGCTGGATCTGAACCAAGGTACCCGGCATGAAGTACAGAGGCGNCGTGCTGGTGCGGGCTGGCCCCGCGATCCTTGCGGGACCCTGCCCTGCCCCGGGGGAGCGCAGATGGGCGGGGGATCCTTGCGCACGGGCGGAGCGGGGACTCGGTGCTCCCGCGCTGGTGCCACCGCCGTGCCTCGCGGGACGCTGCTTTTTNCGTTCTCCACGGTGCTGTTTTAGTGGGAGCTACCCCACGGAGCCCGGGAAAGGCCCTGGAGCTCCCTGGTTCGCAGCTCCCTGGTGGGAGCCATCTGCCCCGCGCCTGGCGCAGGAAGCGCGCTTCCCGCACTCCTCCTTCCTTCCGCTCTGCCCCGCAAGCGGCTCCGCGCCCAGAGGAGCCCAGCGCTCGTCATGTTTTAAATAAAAAACAAGCTGTATCGCTCCTCCGGCGTAGAGCGAGGAGGAAGGCTGTCAGTCGGGGGCTCAATCCTCCCCTTCTCCTCCTCCTGTGCCCATCGCATCTCCCCGCCGACTGGCCGGCCCTGCCTGGCTGCTTCCCTCCCTCCCGCCTGTTCGGGACCCGGGTTTGGGGCTGGGGGACGGGGGGAGACGGGACGCCGCCCACCCCTCCACGGGGCCGGGGCCGGGGCCGAGCGCTGCCGGCGGGAGCGGTGGCTCGGCAGCCCGGGGCTGCAGCCCGTGCCGGGCTGCGCTGCGCTGGGGGAGCAGGTTTCTTTGTTGGCTGCCGGGTGACTGGTTCCCATTAATCTCCCGCACTGGCCGTGGCCGTCTCCACTTCCTGCCTTTGCATACTTCTCTCTCCCTCGATCTCAGTCCCTTCCCACCCCCTTCCCTCCCCCCTTTCTTTCCCTCTTCCCAGCTTCTCCAAAAAAGCTACAATCGCCCGGGCTGCGGGACGGGGGCTGCAGGCGGCCGGCGGAGGGAGCGCATCCCTGCGCACCTCGGTAAG